>ML298643.1:0-65343 GCA_005239495.1 Nicotiana undulata | reverse complement strand
TGAATAGGAGTTGGCTGAGCTCCCCTGCCTAGCCTCCACCTCTAGGATGACCTCTACCAGCCTATCCTCCACCTCTAGGTGGACGAACCGCCGGTGTTGAGAATGTAGGTTAAGAACTCTGCTGAACGGCCTTGCCCCTAAGCTTGGGACAAGTCCTCCTGATATGGCCTGGATCCCCACACTCATAGCATCCCCTCGGTACCATAACCTGCTGCCCTGAAGATGAAGAACCCTGGATAGTTGGGGGACGGTAAGAACTCTCTGGCATGGCACTGAAGTAGGGACTAGAAGAACCCTGATGAGCGGAATACCCGCCGAAACTCTGAATGGCTGGTGGGTAGTAAGAACTCTCCGGCATGGCGATGGAATAGGGCCTCACTTGGACACCACAGAGAGGTGGTGGAGGAGCTGAATATGGAGGCCTGCTAGGCTGGCCTTTACCGAACTGACCTCTACCCCTGGCTGGGGCACCTCTGAAATCTCCAGAAAATCTAGCTCTTTTATCCTGCTGAGCCTTCTCTCTGCCCCTCGATCGATAACCCTCAATCCGTTGAGCTATCTCGACCACAAGATGATAGGGAGTCCCCATCTCCACCTCTCGGGCCATGTTGGCCCTAATACTTGAGTGCAGCCCAGCTACAAATCTCCGCACTCTCTCAGCATCAGCAGGAAGTATCATAAGGGCATGACGAGACAACTTAGAAAACCTAGCCTCGTAGAGATTTCCACATTTGCCTTGCCCGGATGATAAAGAATGGTGATGTCATAATCTTTCAACAACTCAAGCCACCTACGGTGCCTCAGATTAAGATCCCTCTGCTTGAACAAGTGCTGCAAGCTGCGATGGTATGTATAAAACTCACAAGACACCCCATACAAGTAGTGCCTCCAATTCTTAAGAGCATGAACAATCGCCGCCAACTCCAGGTCGTGCACAGGATAATTCTTCTCATGAACCTTTAGCTGGCGCGAAACATAAGAAATACCTCTCCCTTCCTGCATCAACACACATCCCAAACCAACGAGTGAAGCGTCACAATATAATGTATACATCCCAGAACCGGAAGTCAACACTAGAACTAGTGTTGAGGTCAATGTTGTCTTGAGCTTCTGAAAGCTCACCTCACACTCGTCGGACATCGGAATGAGGCATTCTTCTGAGTCAATCTAGTCAGTGGGGCTGCAATGGAAGAAAAGCCCTTCACAAATCGCCGATAGTATCCTGCTAGACCCAAGAAACTCCTGATCTCTGCAGCTAAAGTAGGACGTGGCCAACTCTGAACGGTCTCAATCTTCTTAGGATCAACCTTGATACCCTCTCCGGATACCACATGTCCCATGAATGCCATGGAATCCAACCAAAACTCACACTTGGAGAACTTAGCATATAGCTTCTGTTCTCGCAAAGTCTGGTGCACAACTCTCAAATGTTGCTCGTGCTCGCCCAGGCTATGTGAGTAAATCAGAATGTCATCAATAAAGACAATGACGAAAGAATCAATATACGGCCTGAACACCTTGTTCATCAAGTCCATAAATGTTGCAGAGGCATTAGTCAAGCCAAAGGACATCACCAGGAACTCATAATGGCCATATCTTGTACGAAAAATAGTCTTCGGAACATCCGAGTCTCGAATCTTCAGCTGGTGGTACCCCGATCTCAAGTCGATCTTAGAAAACACCTGAGCACCCTACAACTGGTCAAACCAATCATCGATACGCGGCAATGGATACTTATTCTTAATGGTGACCTTGTTCAACTGGCGGTAATCAATACACATCCACATGGACCCATCTTTCTTCTTCACAAATAGTACGAGAGCACCCCACGACGATACACTCGGCCTGATTAACCCCTTAGCCAACAACTCCTCAAGTTGCTCCTTAAATTCCTTCAATTATTTTGGAGCCATACGGTACGGGGGAATATAAATAGGCTCGGTGCCTGGGGCTAAATCAATAGAGAAATCGATATCACAATCTGGAGGCATGCGTGGAAGGTCTAAAGGAAATACATCAGCAAACTCTCAAACTACTGGCATTGAATCAATCATCGGAGACTCGGTGGTGGTGTCCCGCACATAAGCAAGATAGGCCATACAACCCTTCTCGACCATATGCCGAGCCTTCAGGGAAGAAATAACTCTACTGCTGCACTAATTGAGGAACCTCTCCACTCCAGCTTGGGCAACTCGGGCATGGATAGAGTAACTATCTTGGCATGGCAATCTAGGACGGCATGATAGGGAGATAGCCCGTCCATGCCCAGGATAATATCAAAATCAACCATATAGAGCAATAGGAGGTCCTCTCTCTCGAACCCACAAAATGTAATCACACAGGACCGATAAATTTGGTCTACCACCATAGAATCGCCCACGGGAGTGGACACATAAATAGGAGTACCCAAGGACTCGTGAGGAACATCCAGGAAATAAGTAAATAAGGCTGATACATATGAATAAGTGGATCCTGGATCAAATAACATTGATGCCTCTCTACCACATACTGAAGTAGTACCTGTGATCACGGCATCTGAGGCCACTTCATCTGACCGGGCCAGAATAACATAGAATCTGGTTGGAGCACCGGATGACTGACCTCCGCTGGAATGAATAGGAGTTGGCTGAGCTCCCCTGCCTAGCCTCCACCTCTAGGATGACCTCTACCAGCCTGTCCTCCACCTCTAGGTGGACGAACCGCCGGTGTTGAGAATGTAGGTTAATAACTCTGCTGAACGGCCTTGCCCCTAAGCTTGGGACAAGTCCTCCTGATATGGCCTGGATCCCCACACTCATAGCATCCCCTCGGTACCATAACCTGCTGCCCTGAAGATGAAGAACCCTGGATAGTTGGGGGACGGTAAGAACTCTCTGGCATGGCACTGAAGTAGGGACTAGAAGAACCCTGATGAGCGGAATACCCGCCGAAACTCTGAATGGCTGGTGGGTAGTAAGAACTCTCCGGCATGGCGATGGAATAGGGCCTCACTTGGACACCACAGAGAGGTGGTGGAGGAGCTGAATATGGAGGCCTGCTAGGCTGGCCTTTACCGAACTGACCTCTACCCCTGGCTGGGGCACCTCTGAAATCTCCAGAAAATCTAGCTCTTTTATCCTGCTGAGCCTTCTCTCTGCCCCTCGATCGATAACCCTCAATCCGTCGAGCTATCTCGACCACAAGATGATAGGGAGTCCCCATCTCCACCTCTCGGGCCATGTTGGCCCTAATACTTGAGTGCAGCCCAGCTACAAATCTCCGCACTCTCTCAACATCAGCAGGAAGTATCATAAGGGCATGACGAGACAACTTAGAAAACCTGGCCTCGTAGTCCCTGCTCCAGTTGCTCAAACTGATACCGAAGCTCTTCCCTCTCGAAAGGTGGAGTATATATGTCCAAGAACAATTGAGTGAACTACTCCCAAGTGATGGGAGGGGAACCTGCCGGTCTACGAAGGATGTAAGACTACCACCACCTGCGGGCCCTGCCCTCTAACTGGAAGGTAGTGATGTCAACTTCATGGGACTCCAATATCCTCATGTTGTGCACTCTGTCCCTGCACCTATCAATGAAGTCCTGGGCATCCTCGCCACCCTCACCTCCGAAGACAGGAGGGTGCAATCTGATCCACCTATCTAATAGTTTCTGTGGATCGTCGTCCGCAGCTGGTCTGAGCTTAGGTGCTGCTGCTACAGGCTGGGCCCTACCCACGGGCAGTGTACCCGGGGTATGATATATTGTTGTTGCATGTCCTGAGGTCTAGGCAGTAGGGGTCTGGACTCCCCCTCCCGCCTGAGATGTGGCAGGGTCCGCTAGAACTAATTCAGCCTGCGTTATAGTATCCATGAATCTCATCATACGGCCCATGACCTCCTAGAAGCCTGGCGTCGTCATAAAGTCCACTGGGGCAGGATCTGCTAGGGGCACCTCGCCCTGCTCCTCAATGATAGGATCCTCTGCCGGATCTACTAGGTGTGTTACTGGAATAGCTTTGGGACGCCCTCGTCCCCTACCTCGGGCCAGTGCCCTCCCCCGGCCTCTGCCACAGCCTCGGATAACGGGGGTAGCAGCCCCTCCCGGGTCTGGAACATCGGATGCGCGCGTCCTCAACATCTGTCAGAGAATAGAAGAGTGAGATTCATTATACTACCAACTGCATGATAGAATATGAACAAAGAGAGATTTCCTAACACCCTATAGCCTCCTGAAGATAAGTATAGATGTCTCCGTACCGATCCGCAAGACTCTAATGGGTTTTCCCGTGACTTGTGAGACCCAAATGAACCTAGAGCTCTGATACCATGTTGTCACGACCCAAATCCTAGCTAAGGTCACGATGGCGCCCAACTCCGATGTCAGGCAAGCCAACCTTAATTACTAGTGATCCTCTTCTTAATTTATCAAACATTTATCAATACTTGTGCAATTTTAGAACTTAATCACGAATTTAATAGGTAACATAAACAACCATAAAGGAAGAAATAAATATATTATCCACCACCAATAATTACAACCAAAAAGAATATAATATCCACTATGTGGGTATGCCAGGAACTGGCGTCACGAGTCTACAGGCATCTAATAGAAATAAGAATCCAAAAGAAAATACAAGTTTGCCCTACTGTCTGATGAAAATATAAACAGACATAACAAAAGGAAGAGAGGAACTCCAAGGTGCTGCTATAGAAGAAACGTCAAGGAAAGAAGCTCACCGATAAGTCCACACCAACAAGAGTTCAGGGACGAACTCCGGACGAATACCCAGATGCACTTGTCTTAGAACCTATACAATTAAGTACAGAAGCGTAGCATGAGTACATAAATAAATATGTACCCAGTGAGTATCCCGTCTAATCTCGAAGAAGTAGTGACGAGAAGTTGGCGTGATACTTACTAAAGCCAAAATAATATAATATAATTTACATGAAGACTAAGCACGAATAGCAGTCGTAATAATCACCAAGAGAAGGAACACCAAGTATCAATTTATAATTACCTTTGCATGTCAATTTCATGTAAGTCAATTGATACAAGTATCACAAAACTTCCAGTCAATTTAATAGCACATAGTATGCCGAAAGCGTACCACCGAAGCGTCGCGAAAATAAATGTGCACTGCCGAGAGTCGAACGGCTCGAACCATAGATGCATCTATTACGCCGCTCGCGAATAGAACATGCGACGCAGTTGACATAATGATAGGGCTATCCCGCTCACGAATCATACATGCGACGCAGGGGCCCCTTTACATACACAGAGCCATCAAGAGTTCAGGGATTCAACAGAGATTATACTTAAAGACAAGAGTTTAAGCAATGTAAATTTTGAATATAACTTCCTAAATATTCTAATACAAATTCAAGGATACTAAACAACTCAAAATACATTTAGGGTCAAATATAAGGCGCATAAAAGCATGCTTGTGAGTCCTAAAACTACCCAACATAACATAGTATTCGCTACGCACGGACTCTCGTCACTCCGTGCGTGCGTAGCCCCCGCAAGTAAGGACATGTAATTATTTATAATCACCTATGGGGACAATTCCCTCTTACAAGGTTAGAAAGGAGACTCACCTCGTGCCGAGCCTACTTTCCGGGTCAAGAACGCGCCCGTAATCCAAACTCGTCTCCCAAGGACTCGAAACTAGTGAAATATGATATACATGAATTAATCTATGCTCAAAAGTATGAAATTTACCTAATTAAGTAGTTTTTTCAACCTCGGATTTCGAAAATTCTCGAAGGAAACACTTACCCATAACCTAAGGATCATTAATATATGATTTTTGTATGATTCCATCGCTAACTAGTGGGTAATTCTCTAAATTTCACAAAGCCCTAGGTTTTTATTCTAACCCTTGATTTTCATTAATTAGGAGGTTAATTTACCTAGGAATTCATGTATTAAATTAACATTAGAGTAGAAATCAATTACCTTTTAGTAGCTAAGTCGTTTGGCTCTTTTCCAAGCTCTCAAAGTCGACTATGGGGGAAGAAATGGGGTGAAAATGATTTTGTCCCGTGTTTTTAAAGGACTCACTGCCTACAGGGATACCACACCTACGGTCTCGCATCTGCGAGGGAAAACTCGCACCTACGGAATTGGACAAGGGGGTCTGGGCTCGCACCTGCGGAGAGGAGCCTGCGCCTGTGGATTTCTATCCGCACCTGCGAGAAATGGGCAGCCTCACCTGCGAGGCAAGGACCGCATCAGCGGTCTCGCACCTGCGACTGGGCAACCGCAGGTGCGGTTACACCAGATCTGGTGCACCAGTTGTTATAGTTGCTACTTTTTAGCCTTGTTTGATGCTCGAACGGCATCTGGGCCCACCCGAGCCCCCGTCCAAATATACCAACAAGTCCCAAATCATAATACGGACTTGCTAGAGCCTTCAAAACACCCAAAACAATTCTAAAACTAAAAATCACACCTCAAAACCCCTAGACACAAACTTCAGAACTTTAAGTTCTTGAATTCGATAACATTGCGCCGAACCAACCTATACTACTCGTAATGACACCAAATTTTGCAAGCAAGTCATAAATGACATAACGGAACTATTCTCGGTCTCGAAATTCCATTCAGATCTCGATAGCACAAAAACACATTCCAAACCAAAATTTGAACTTAAGGAAACTCTTATTTCACTATTAGGCGCCGAAATGCTCCCGGGTCATCTAAAACCCGTTCCGAACATACGCCCATGTCCGAAATCATCATACAAAGCTATCGGAACCGAAGAAACTCGTTTCTGAGGTCGTTTACTCAAAATGTTGACCGAAGTCAAACTTGGCCTTAAAGGCCAACCTTAAGGAACTAGGTGTTCCTATACCATTCCAAACACTTCCAAATCTCGAACCACCCGTCCCCACAGGTCATAAATCATAAAAACAACTACGGGAAGTCTCATTTAGGGGAACAGGGTCCTATAATTTAAAACGACCGGTCGGGTCGTTACACACTTCCACTCTAGGAGCTCAATCTGCTGAATTAATCCTCCTGGCCTCTGATGTTCATATTTAACTTGCTGACAGTTGAGACACTTGGCCACAAATCCAACTATATCCTTTTTCATCCTTCTCCTCTAATAGTGTTGTCTCAGGTCCTGGTACATCTTTGTGGCACCAGGATGAATGGAGTACCGCGAGCTGTGGGCCTCCTCGAGAATCAACTCCCGAAGCCCATCCACATTGGGCACACAAATACGACCATGCAGCCTCATCATACCATCATCACCTATAGTAACATCTCTGGCATCACCTCGTCGCACCATATCCTAAAGAACCAGAAGGTGGGGATCATCATACTAACGCTCTCTGATGCGGTCATAAAGAGAAGACCGAACAACCACACAAGCTAATACCCAGCAAGGCTCTAAAAGATCCACTCTCACGAGCTGACTAGCTAAGGCCTGAACATCCAAGGATTAGGGCCTGTTAACTGGCGGAAGATATTCCAAACTCTCCGCCCGGCGACTCAAGGCGTCGGCCACCATACTGGCCTTCCCCCGGTTGTATAATATAGTGATGTCATAGTCTTTTAGTAACTCCAACCACCTCCACTGACGTAGATTAAGGTCTTTCTACCTGAAAAAGTGCTGAAGACTTCGGTGATCAGTCTAAATCTCACAGGGAACACCGTACAAATAATAACGCCAGATCTTCAGGGCGTGAATAATGACTGCTAGCTCAAGGTCATGAACCAGATAATTCTTCCCATGCACCTTCAATTGTCTGGACGCGTAGGCAATCATCCTACCGTCCTACATTAATACTGCTCCAAGGCCAATCCTCGAGGAATCATAATAGATTATATAAGACCCTAAACCTGTAGGCAATACCAACACTGGAGCTGTGGTAGAGGCTATCTTGAGATTCTGAAAGCTCTCCTCACACTTCTCGGTCCATCTGAACGGAGCACCCTTCTGGGCCATCCTGGTCATAGGTGTTGCAATAGATGAAAATCCCTCTACAAAGCGATGGTAGTATCCTGCCAAACCAAGGAAACTGCGGATCTCCGTAGCGGATGATGGTCTACGACAACTCTGTACTGCCTCCACCTTCTTCGGATCTACCTTGATCCCCTCACAAGATACTATGTGTCCCATGAATGCTAGTGAATCAAGCCATAACTCACACTTGGAAAATTTTGCATACAATTTCTTCTCCCTCAAAGTATGAAGCACGGTCCTCAAGTGCTGCTAATGATCTTCCCGAGACCGGGAATATACTAGGATGTCGTCAATAAACACGTTGACGAAGGAATCAAGATAAGGCCAGAACACACTATGCATCAAATGCATAAAGGTTGCTGGTTCATTGGTCAGCCCAAATGACATGACAAGAAACTCATTGTGACCATATCTAGTCCTGAAGGTAGTCTTCGGGATGTCCGGCTCCCGAATCTTCAACTAATGATAGCCTAAATGCAAGTCAATCTTGATAAATACCCTAGCTCTGTAAATGATCAAATAAATAATCGATGCGAGGCAAGGGATACATGTTCTTCACTTTAACCTTGTTCAACTGCCGATAATCAATACACATATTCATAGAACCATCATGCACTAGGCCTGATGAAACCCTTATCAATCACATGCATGCGAGGTTCTTAACTCTTACCTTCAAGAACTAACCTATGTGTGTTCCATTTTAACTAGAATCTGGGAATTAAGGGAAAATGGGGTAGAAACTTACCTCTTATGGTGAAGAAGATGACGACTACTCGATTAATTCCATGCCTGAGTAGAGATGGAAGATCAATCTGGGCCAGCCTGGTCATAGGTGTTCCATTTTAACGGTATGGGTGTTTTATTAAGCTGGGGATCGGGTTTTAAAATTAGAAATTTGGAGCCCCGATGAAGGTATGCGGTCAGGAATGCGATCCTGCTATGCGGTCCGCATACCTGTCGCATAAGTGGCCCTCAGCTGGGCCAAAAAGAGAAGCAGGCTGCCCAGATATGCGGCAGCTATGCGGTCCGCATACCTATTATGCGATCGCATAGTGCGCCGCATAAGTCCCTACGCAAAAATATAGGTGCAAGAATGCGACAACTATGCAGCCCGCATTTCATGAAATGCGATCGCAATATGGGCCGCATAGCTGTCCTCAAAATGGACAACAAACTGTCCAGGTATGCGACCACTATGCGGTCTGCATACATGATCTGCGATCGCATAGTGGACCGCAGATCCGCAATTCTGGAAAATTCTATCTTTTAAGTCCTGGGGTACATTTTACTCCAAAGGGGTTCGCTTTATGAATTTCTACGGTTATATCAACATGGGGACCTATCCGGGCATCGCTTTTAGTCAAAATATTTACGGGTCTTTACAACGGGGAGTATACTCTAAGGTACCTCTTCACTCTAATCTCAATAAACCTGGTCTCAAGACCACTAAGAACAATCAAACACGATCGATATACGCGGTCCACAATGAGAGAATCTCCCACGGGAGTAGAAACATAAGCAGGGGACTTCAAAGAAAACCGAGATATCCCCAAATGCGAAGAAAAATAAGAAGACACATATGAATACGTAGAGCCTGGGTCAAATAATATTGATGCATCCAAATGACAAACATGGACGATACCTGTGATAATTGAATCTGAAGCGACGACCTCTGAACGGGCTGGAAGGGCATATTACCTAGCCTGGCCTCACCCTCTATGGCGACCTCGACCTCCCCGACCTCTACCTCGAGCTGTCTAAGAAGGTGGAGTGGCAGTTGGGGCTGGAAGAATAGCCGGAGGACCCGGTGGAGCACGTGGAGGCTGATAAGTCTGTGAAGATGCACCCCTCCTAGCTTTTGGGCAATTTCTAACCATGTGACGAGTGTCACCAGACTCAAAGAAACACCTCGGAAGATGTCGTGGCTGAGACTGGCTCGGAACTGGCCTGTTGGACTGGCCGGTAATAGCACCTCGGGCATGAGGCATACTAGATACTGGCGGTACATAATAGGGCTCCTGAGGTCTAGTTGGAGCTGGGATACCACTGGCTGCTGGAAGAGCTAAATGAAGAGGGCGACTCAAAAAATCCCTACCATAGCGTGATGCTGGTGCACAAGCTCCCGAATAATGACCAGTCTCTCGAGACCTCTTGGCCTCTCTCTCCTCTCTGTACCGAGCAAACATGCTCTCTACCCTCCTAACAATACTCACCACCTGCTGATAAGTGATACCCATGTCTAACTCTCTAGCCATACTGGTCCGAATACTGGGGTGGATCCCTCGATGAAGCGAAGAACCCTCTCTCTAATCATGGCAACTAAAGCTGGCGCATGACGAGCTAACTCTCTGAAGCGGGATGCATACTCCGACACAATCATAGCACCCTGGCGCAGCTGCTGGAACTCTGCGCGCCAAGCATCCCTGAGGCTCTGAGGAACATACTCTCGTAGAAACATCTCTGAAAACTGAGTCCAAGTAAGTGAAGCTGCCTCGTCTGGACTACTCAGCTCATAGGCACGCCACCACTGATATGTCGTTCCCCTCAGCTAGAAAGCGGTGAAAGAAACCCCACTCGTCTCCGTGATGCCCATAGTGCGGAGAATATGATAACACTCCTCAAGAAAACCCAGAGCATCATCTGAAGCTAGTCCACTGAAAGTAGGTGGGTGGTACTTCTTGCACCTCTCAAGTCTAAGATGCTCTGCCTCAGAAGCAGCTACCCTGCCCTCATGCTAAGCCGGAATCACTGGGGGTATAGGAATGTACTCTAGGTCCTGATCAACATGGACCCTATGCTCATGAGTGCGGGATGCGGGAGTCTATGCCCCTCCCCCGACCTAAGATGTGGCTGGGGCTATCGGAAGTAGCCCAACTTGAGTCAAAGTGTTGAACATGCTCATGAACTAAGCCAAAGTCTCCTGGAGGGCTGGAGTAGCAATAGGAACCTCTTGTGCCGGCCCTCCAGCTAGAGATGTTGTGGGATCCTCTAACGCTGCACTTGCAGGTGCTCGGGCTGCACCGCATGCTTGTCCTCTACCCTGGCCCCTGCCTCTAGCGGCTCTGATTGGGGGCTTGGGTACCTAGTCGTCGGTCCTCCCGGTACGGGTCCTCACCATCTGTGAGAAATAATAGAATAGAGTTTTAGAATTTTCGATGTCAATAACTCGCACGACAAGGAAATCAAAGGAATATGATTGTTCTTAACAGTTGCATAGCCTCCCAAAGATAGATACGGACGTCTCCGTACCGATCCGCGAGACTTTAATAAACTGACTTGTGACTCCTATGAACCTAGACGCTTTGATACCAACTTGACACGACCCAATTTACCCTCCGAAAGGTATCGTGACGGCACCTAGTCTCTATGACTAGGTAAGCCTAAATTTGCAGATAAAACTTAATTAAAACACCAAAAATAAAGAAAATTAAGGACATAAACTGAGCAATCATAACGACGCTGCTCGGCATGTATAAAATATTTATCCCAAAGACCCGGAATGTCACAATACAGTCACAAGCCTCTAATAACTACTATAGCTCTAACAAGTCTAGAAAGTACATAATAAACTCTAAGCGATAGAATGGAAGGGGCTCTGAGGAATTTGCGGACACGATAGAAATACTTTGTAGTCTCCTTGAATCAGCAGCAATACTATCCGCGAGGCTGATAGCTCGTAACTGGATCTGCACACAAAAGCATGTACAGGAAAGGGCATGAGTACACCACATTTTGTACCTAGTAAGTGCCAAGCCTAACTTCAGTCAAGTAGTGACGAGGTCAGGTTACGGCCTTACTGGAATCAATATAAAACATTTTAAAATGGTAAAAGACTTCAGCATATTCTAAATTAAATAGTATAAGAAACTATTAGAAAAACTTAACAGTAAAAGGGAGCCCTTGGCTCATAACAAAGTAAACACAAGGTGGAAACTCTTGGGATACCGTCCCGTAGTTCCAGATGATTATGCAGTACAAGGGGATCTCCCGAAATAAGTCCGTAGTCCCAAAATAAATATGCAGTGATGGGGGATCTCCCAGAATACGGCTGTAGTCCCAATTTAAATATGCAGTACATGGGGATCTCCCGGAATATGTCAGTAGTCCCAAAATAAATATACAGTTCTGGGGGATCTCCCGGAATACGGCTGTAGTCCCAATTCAAATATGTGATGCAAGATAAATGACTGGTATATCATCAATTTATACAGTTCCTCTAATCACAGGTAAGGGAAAGCGGTTATCTAGCTAAGCATGGCATAGGGAGTATCAAAAGACAATTAGACACGTAAGCATGCTTCCTAATCTAAGCTAAACAATTTAACACATTAATGCAAATTAATAGGAGAAGGAACAATTTATTATTTAAGAAGGAAAAGTGGGATTTCAGCAATAACGTCCCGTGTACGTACTCGTCACCTCACGTATACAGCGCCCACACAACAAATATTATCAAAAAAAACTAAGGGGAAGTCCCCAACACAGGGTTAGGCAAGCCATTTACCTCAACCACTCCACTCAACTCGAAATCACGTTCTTGCCACGAGTACACGACTCCCAATGGCCCAAATCTATTCAATTCAATTGCACAATGTAAATATAACTGTAAGTAACTAATTTAACTAATTAATTCGAAGCTAAAATGCAAAATTAGGAAGATCGTCCCAAAACTTCCCTCGGGCCCACGTCTCAGAATCGGGTAAAATTTATAAACTATGAACACCCGCTCACTAACGAGTACACTCAACCAAAAATCATCAAAATCCGACGTCAAAATCTCACTCAAAACTCGGATTCTCAATTGGTGAATTATTTTCTCCCATTTTCAAACATATACCCTCAAATTCCTTAAATTAGAAGAGGAAAACAACGATAGATTATAGTAGTATGATAAAAATCGAGTTAGAATTCGTTACCCAATGATTCTCCTTCAAAATCCCTCGAAAAATCGTCTCCCACCGAGCTCCATTTTGATTTTTGTGTTATGAAATTTCAAACCCTCGAATTTTCTATATATGCCCACCGATTTCCGCATTTGCGGTCCATGGGGACGCCCGCACCTGCAACTTGGGCTCTTCATTTGCGAAATTTCATTAATTCCCCAGGTTTCGCACCTGCGATCGCTGGGCGGCATCTGCGGCTCCTCTTCTGCGGAAACACAGCCGCATCTGCGAGCCCTGCCGGTGTTGATACCCAATTTTTCCTTAAAATAGTTTTAAATTGCATATATACCTTCAAAATCATACATTAGCATCAATTGGTATTTTCCCACAATTTTGGTACATTTTATCAATTTGTCCAGTATTTTTATTTTTAATAAATAATTACACAATTGCATCACAAATGATTAAAAAAAAAATTCTTGATTTAATTAATTTTTATGGTCCGATTTAGTCCAAATTATTCTATAAATAGCCAAATTGGCACCTTTTGGCTATAATTGCAATAACTTTGCAATTATAGCCCATGCATATAATTTTGTATTATTTTTACCAGAAATTAGTCTTTCGTACTTTAAATACTAAATAATCATTTTTAAAATATTTCTATGCATGAAATTCATTTTTATAATTAGTAATTATTTTAATTAATTTTCTTGGGTATTTAACAAATGGACCTATTTTATTTCAATTATAGCATATATAACCAGCCCAAATGCCTAATTAATTAGCCCAATGCACCCAGGCCCAAACTTCTACCCAAACCCGACCCAACTCTTACTAAATCCTAGCCGTTGATCAATCTTGATCAACGACACAGATTAATTCTTTCCTAAATTAATCTAAACGACCCCCCCCCCCCCCCCCCCCCCTCAAACCCCTAACTCTCATCTCACACTCCGCCGCCACCCTTCACCCTCCTCTCCAAATCCTCTCTGCCCTAACCCTAATTTCCCCTCGGCTTTGCCTGCCTGTCGTCAACTATGGTGGATTATCACCATCCACAAGTTCTAACGGCTTTCCTACGCCGGGTGTTTTCTATCTTTGAGGTCCTCAAGGGACCAGGGATCAGTCTACTCACACCTTTGGCCTGTTCTTACCAGTCTCAGATCGCCATGGCTCGATTTGAGTAAGATCGTTCTATTTTCTTCCTAAACATATGGGTTTCTAAGCCGATTCCTTCATCTCTGGGTTATTTCCTAAAAAAAAACCTAAGTTCGTTTCTTAACTTCCTAGATCTGTACAGATCTAAGAAGGATCCAAACTGTTTTCGCTTGTTTTTATGAAAACTTACTGATTTTCGAACGACTTTTCATTTTTCCTAACTAGGGATCTGAAAATATTTTCTTCAAAAACGATTTCTGATTTTTAAGTGCCTATTTTCTGATTCTTATGTGTTTGAATAAATTATGTTGAGTTTCTTCTCAACCCTAACTAGTTCATGTTGAAACCCCTAATTTTTGCACTATGTGAAGTTCGTCCTTGTTTATTTGTTATATGATTCTGCTATGTGTTTGACTCTCATGAATACTGCTTCGTTTAATTTGAATTCCTAATATGTCCTATTAGGGTTTCAAATTCAATTTTTTTCTGTTTATACTCGACTTATCTGCCTATTCATGGGAGTTTATGTTATTTTCTTTAAAATCAGTGCTATTTCGATTCTTTGATTCACTATGATGATACTTATATGTTGATTTCTGGTTATTTCCCCTATTTTAACAACTTTTAAATTATCTCTTACCGTATTCTGTGATTGACCGTGTTATTTATTGATTCTTATTGCTTATTTCTTTAATTGAACACTTTGTGTATTTACACCTAATTACCTACCCCATACCTAAGTTATTTTACTTCGGCCTTAATTGTTTCTTGTTCTTTACCGTTGGTGAATTACTCCCTTAATTAAGGGAAAACCTTACTAATTTTATGCTTAGTTGATTCTGTAACTGTCCCTGATTACTGAACAATTGATTATTTACCTTATTTGTCTAGCTCCTAACTGTTATATATTCCCTCTTCTATTCTCACTAACACACGAACACTAGTTCAGCAACTCTCTCTCACACTTAAAAGCTTTCTGCTCTTTCTTGTTACTTCCCTCTTTTATTCTCTTTCTTGTTACTTGCTAATTTTATTGAACTAGTTATTGCACTACGCTTGATCTATATTCTGTGTCTGCTCTCCTTAACTGGTATGTCTTGTTTCAATTCCCAATCCAAACTCTATGTGTTATGTTACTTCTTTAATTCACTGATTTCCAATCTTGTTCCTGTTATTATTTGACTGTTCAATGTACAACTAGCATGCTTAAAGTTTTGTTTCACTTAGCATGTCTGAGTTCTGTCCTATTCAACTTGTGATTAATATGTCTAAGGATTTGCCTATTACATCTTTAGCATGTCTCTACCTGGCTCTACTCTATGTGTGTATGTTTGATTGTTTGTCTGTTTGTTTACTCAGTTTCAATATTAATCTGCTTTGCTAAGTTATTTACTACCCCTAAGTAATTCTATGTTCAACTCTGTTTAGTACAACTATGTTCTCAACTGTCTGTTCTGAAATCCATATGTCTGTATCACTAGTTGTATGAACAATTCCTTAAATCTTGTAAACTCTTAAAAAGCTTCTGTGCTTTTGATGTTATGTGTTTCACTATGTGTGTCCCCAATTCCCAATATCCCTGTGTGAATTCTATTGTTAAGTGATGTTGAACCTGTTTTCTGTGTAGTTGATCTGTTGCGTGCTGATTTTTCAAATGATTACACTGTTTTTGTTCAAACTATTTTATTACTAATCATTTCCTTTTCAAAAGCTCCTTCACTTCTTGAATCAATTCAATCTTGTTCTTCTTGTCAAAACTTGTTCAACACTATGTCAAGCATTCTCACTCTACTCTTAAGTCCCTGGGTTCTGCCCCTCCAGTGTGTGACTGCCTTGGGATCCCTTTGAGATCCCTCTGAACTCTGACACACTAGGGTTGGTCCTTCCACACTGCACTACTCAATTCTTGTTATGAAAGTCTAGGTGTGAGCATTGCCCGGGATCCTTGAGGTCCTTAGGAAACTCTGACACACGTGGACAAGAGATTGGTATTGAAATTTTTGGCATTTGAGGTTATGGAAGGCCTGGTATTCTCAGGATATATTTGGGCCTGCTTCAGGCTCCCTATAGTTTAATTTCCTTTTCATTTATGTAATTCATTCAGTCATTGGTCTATAATAATTATTTGTAAACAGATATTAGGGTGGCTAGTGAAAAGGGGAGGGTAGCCGTATAGTATTGTTGATATTGATGGGTAGAAAGCATGCTTTAGGCTTTACATTCTGTGTATTTGCATTAGAATCCATGACTTTGGATCCATGTGTTCATCCAAATCATGCAAAACATGCATTAGATATCTTGTTCTTAGGGCTTCACATCTACTGCTTCAGCATATTACATGTCATTAATCCATGCTTTAATGTTGCGCAAATATTCTCACCTAGAAATCCTGCTATTAGGTTAATAAAATACCTCAACACAAATCTGTCATTCATGTGTGCATTTAGATATCATGTTCTAAGGGGTTCTGTTCGCATCTGTTTGAACACGCCTAGTTTAATTACAATCGGTCACTAATTCATGAAAAAGGTGTAAAAACAGCCTCACATATAAGTGTCATTTTTTTTTCTGAATAAAACTGGTATCAATCCTCTCACTCTCAGATTCGTATCACCTAGAACAACATATTTGTAGGTTGAATAACTTCAAAACTGTTTAAAATAACTTGTAATTGTTATTATGCACAGTCCCACGCCTAGGAAAGCCTTAGGTAATTAATCTCGGTGTAAAACTAAAAACTGCGTTTGATTGGTTTTACTACTAAGTTTTACAGGTCTTAAAGTAGTAGTCAAACTATTAGGACTCTGCCGCTGAGTTCTAAGCAAGTATGCCTATTCTGTGTATTAAGGTTCACCTAGACATCCTGTCCTAGGATTTCTCTAAAAGCTGCCTGTATTTGTGTTTTGAGACGTGTTGTTTATGTGCATTACATGTGGAGGTAAACCTGAGCCTCTTAACTGTTTCTTTCACTTATCTGCTGGTTCTATTTGTTATTTGCTTGTCGCCTAGAATTTTCCCTTTTAATAATACTTTAGGGGTTTTTTCTAGAACTGCCCATATTTAGAGGTCCTAAACTCCTTCGGGACCACAAGGAAGGGACAGGTAATAGTACGCTTAGAGCTCGTTAAATAAAACTCGCTTAATAACCGCTAAGGGATTGGATAACGGGTAGAAAAGGATATGATGACCTGTGCGCTAATGCAACGTGTAGCCTCTCATTGAGGAGTGATTACCGAACATTGTACAGATGTGATCCTATAGGATAAACAACTTAGGACCTCCCCTTACCCTCTACATATGTGTGCTTAGACAGTGAGTCTATTAAAGCTTTTATTTACATATGTGCGCTTAGACTGCTAATCTGTCAAACCTTTATTTGTTTACATATGTGTTCTTAGACTGTCTATTTTCTATTCACAAAGTTAGTTTGACCGGGACCCAAAATTGTGGACTTCGAGGGTTGCCTAACACCTTCCCCTTGAAGTAATTTCAAGCCCTTACCAAATCTCTGGTTATACAACTATGACCCATAGTAGGTGCCCTAACGCACCTTAATTTATTAGGTGGCGACTCTTCAAATTCCTTATATCCCTTCTCCTAAAAGGAAACGAGTTGTCCCAATAACTTCAAAAACCCTGACTGATCCGAAAGGAGAGGAAAAAAGGGGCGCGACAACATGGCGACTCTGCTGGGGATAGCAGGCTTTTACCATTACAAACCGCTTTGTGAATATGCATCTTACCTTGTTAATACCCGCACCCTTTCCCTTTCCCCTTTATGTGCAATTAATTATTTATTTCTTCCAAGTATTTATTTTCCCCAAAACAAAACTGACATGTTTCTTTGTTTTCTTCTGTTACCGCTTTCAATTATAACTGTTGTATTTACCGTTTTCATAATGTGCAAATACATGACAACATGTTGTTTATTTCTTATTTATTGCTGCATAATCATGCTCAACATCATATTTCACTCGTGCTTTTACAAATTCTATAGCAACGCTTGATGAGTGGTTGCGCTCTTCCCATTTATATCACCCCCTAAATTCGGAAAGGCTTATTTGCGGTAAAACCAGTCGATCAACGGTGCAGTCAATTATTCTGTGCCTTCCCCCTTGAGTTGTCCGCTCGAGGGTACCAGTCTAGACCCCCATAGAAAACCTTACTCTCGTTATATTGTGCATGCATCTTGGTCAAACCTAGTCGGGTTAATGTGTTGTCCGCACAATAACCCTTTAAGACATCCTTACCCAAAAGTCCACTGGGATTTTCATAATCCCAACGGACGCAATCACGTTCTGTGCATTTATTTGGAGAACTAAATGCATGTATGCTAATCATAAGTGTATAAATAGTCGAGTCTGGCGGGAGGAAGGGCCTAACCATTTTTGTCTTGCAGAAAATGAGGAACGAGGTCCCCAGATTCGGTATGGTCAGCAATATCCCTCCAATGCTCCTAAATTGGTGGGAAGACCTTTCCTCCAGTGATAAGAAACAGATAAAGAAGTATCTAGGCAATTTACCATCTCTCTTGGACATCCAGTCAAACAATATGCTGATTGACGCCGCTACATTGTTTAGGGATAGTGAAAGAGTTGTATTCCGCTTTGGGAATATTGAGATGACACCGATGTTACAAGAAATAGGGGGTAGCTGGACTGGTTTGGGGAACCCCTGGGTTGTTGGTGCCTGAGAACCACACGGGCAAAGTTTTTCTCAAAATGATAGGGTTGAAGAAAGACGCTGAGTTGGAGTATCTGAAACAATCATACATACCATTCGAGTACTTATATGAAAGATACGGTCACAGCAAATCATACCGTACATATCATGACGAGTTTTCCATTACATCTGTGGGTCATATCGACCGTAGGGTATTCGTGTTCATTGTATGCTTTCTGGGATTGATAGTGTTTCCGACAAAGAGGGAAAGGATTCGTACCGGGTTAGCCATGGTAACCAGGGCCCTGATGGAGAGGATCGATGGGAAAACCTTCAGCATTGTCCCTATGATCCTAGTTGATATTTACCGAGCCTTGGAGCGTTGTCAGAGAGGAGCTAAACATTTTGAGGGGTGCAACTTGTTGCTGCAGCTATGGCTCTTAGAACATCTTCAAAAGGGCTAATATCACCAAGAACTTCCGCGAAGGGCTTGGAATGACCACATTGCTTTCCATCACCCCAAGCGGATGACCTATATTCCATACAGATTTGCTCAGCCAGAGACTGCCAAGGAGTGGGTGGAATTCTTTGATAACCTAACTGAGGAGCAGGTGCAATGGATGTTCGAGTGGTTCCCGACGGACGAATTTATCATCAAGTCCAGGGATGCACCACACCTAGTGTTGATCAGGTTGAGAGGTATATATCCTTACATTCCTCTCCGAGCCATGAGGCAAGCAGGCAGAAAATAAGTTGTGTCGAGGGTTGATAAGATGAGCCACTTCAGAGCGGATTTCCAGGATGATGACATCCCCTACAAGTGCCAAACCCAACACATGTGGCACTGCAAAATCATCATGGAGAAGAATACTATTGAACCGGACAGGTAACATGCAGGATGTGCACCTTTTCTACCCGGCGTGGTTGGAAGACGACTTGGACGGGTTAGTGAGGCCAGGAATCAGCCGAGGCAACAGAATCATAGACGAGAATGCTGAGGCTCAGGTCAAGTACAACCGGCCGCGCAAAAGGATCCACGATTCTGAGAACGAGCACCGGGAGATACATGAAATCAACAAGAGGCTGATTGAGGAGTGGAAAGAGATGGATATCCTTTCCAACAAGAAGTTGGAATACTCGGAGCGAGGTATAGTAGAGCTGGAAGGAAAAATCATCAAAAGGGTCGAGGATTGCTAGAAAGCCGAGCGGAATGAAGGAGGACACCTAGCCAGAGCGTACCTGCTGCTAGGACTGCACAAGCTGGGAAACTTGTTCGATGGAATCAAGGATATCGAATCTGGGGAAGGTCCTTCTGGGACCAAATAGGCTAGATTTACCTTTATGCTTTTATAAATGTAATAAGGCCAAGTGCCATTAGTGACTTTATTTCCTATTTGTTATTTTAGTATCGTTTTGGGACTCGTCTATTTACATTAATGAAATGAGTCATTTTGGGTATCTAAGTTCTCCAAATCAACTTGTCACTAGGCCTACCTCGGGCACAACGAGGCTCCCAAATTAGGACGCGCATTTACATTCCTGCAATATGTGTTTAAATACTGTAAATATTTTCTCACAATCCTCACTGACTTGGCTGCTTTTGTTTTTATTTTATTTTTCTTTTGATTATTCCCCTTCCCCAAAGGTTGGTTCGTGCATTCTGGCATCATCAGCAAACCATACAAGATCCAGGGGGCCTCCACCTTCTCCTCATCCTAGTCCACCTAAAGGCAAAGGCAAAGGTAAAGGAAAAATGGAAGACATGACTAATATCAGAAAGGAAAACTCAACACCAGTTGAACACCCAGAAGCCTCCGACAGTCGAGGAACTCAGGTCCATAATGATGATGTGTTGCTACTCGAGCAAAGGTTATTGAAACTCCAAGGGGAGCTTGAACATGTTCGGAACTTGTCAAACATGTCCTTCTCACTTAGTGTTCCGGATGTCAACCACCAAAACACTCACAACCCCGCACCACCTCAGAATACTCCCAACAAGCAGAATCCTCCTACAACTCACAACTATACAACTCCACCGAAAAATCAAACCATCCCACTACAATACCAACAAAACGCTTTCCACACTTCGAGAAACACCCCACCAATCATTCCTGAACCACAAAATTCCACCAACGACCACCTCTATGCTCAGGCACCAAGCCACCAGAATAACCCCATATACGTGGAGACTTTGCCTCACTCTACCCAACTCTTCTCTTACACACCCGAATCCAGTGAGAATGATATGCTTATCAAGAACTTGGCCGAAGAACTCAAGAAACTGACTAGCCGAGTTCAAGGCATGGAAGGAGGTAAGGGAATTGAAGGATTGAATTATGAAGCTCTCTGCATACAGCCTGATGTGGAACTACCGGAGGGTTACAAACCTCCCAAGTTTGAGATGTTCGACGGTACTGGTGATCCCAGGGTCCATCTGAGGACCTATTGTGACAAATTGGTTGGAGTGGGAAGAGACGAGAAGATTTGGATGAAATTATTTATGAGGAGCCTCACAAGAGATGCTTTGTCTTGGTACATCATTCAGGACCCTAAGAAGTGGTCCAATTGGGTGAGCATGGCATCAGATTTCATGGACCGATTCAAGTTCAACACGAAAAATGCACCACACGTGTTTTACATCCAGAACCTCAAGAAGAAGACCACTGAAACCTTCGCGAGTATGCCACTCGTTGGAGGTCTGGAGCTGCCAAGGTTAGGCCTGCACTAGACGAAGAGCAAATAAACAAATTCTTCGTTAGGGCACAGGACCCACAATATTATGAAAGGCTGATGGTGATTGAAAATCACAAGTTCTCCGACATCATCAAGCTTGGAGAAAGAATTGAAGAAGGTATAAAGAGCGGAATGGTCACTAATTTTAAGGTACTGCAAGCAACCAATAAAGCACTGCAGTCTGGGGGCATATCTAAAAAGAAGGACGCAGGAATGGTAATGGTTGCACAAGGACCCAAATCTCTACTGATGTATCGTACCTCTCAACTTGCATACCAGGCACCCCCACCTACATATCAACCAGAACCTCCACCAACATATCAACCATCACCTCCATCTACATACAAACCTACATCTCCCAGATATTCCCAACCAGCCACTGTTTACCATACATACAACTCCCAACCGTCTCACTTCCAGTCACCTCCAGCTCGCTAAAACTTCCCAACACCCCGACCTAACTTTGACCGCAGGCCTCCCAAATAATATACCGCCATTTCCGATCCCATTGAGCATTTGTATGAAAGGCTGAAAGCTGTTGGTTACGTCACACCCATCCCTGCTGTAGATACTGAAAATCCATCCCAGTGGGTCAATCCAAAAAAAACCTGTGCATACCATTCTGGCAAGAAGTGACATACTATTGAGGAATGTCGCTCGTTGAAGGATAAAATCCAGTCTCTAATCGATAATAAAATCATCCATGCAAAAGAGGCTACTCCCAATGTCCGCAATAACCTGCTCCCATACCACAGGGGTGGAGGCATCAATGTGATAGAAATAGAGGAAGAATGGGACCCTGAAGGGTCGATCGGGTTGATCAAAGAAGGCGACGATCCCAAGAAGCCAGCGCTTACGCTTAATTCCATTATAGTACAGATTCAGCCGTCAGGAGATATTGAGGTAACCACAACAGTCCCGTTCGAGTTTGAAGTGGCACCACCTACAGACACGCCTGTGCCATTCGAGGTTGAAGTAATGCCACCTGCCAAGGTACCAACTTTATTTGAAGTAAGGGTAGCAACGCCAATTACAGTGACGGTATCCACCATGCTGCCTTTTGGCAATAAGGGTGTGCCCTGAGATTACGTAGTCGAAGCAAGAAGGAAAGGTAAGACCAAGATAGAAGAAGCTGGTGCTGCACAGGGGATGACCAGAACCGATAGGGTCTATACACCTGAACAGTTGGGAGAGTCTAGCAAACAGACTTCCAATAGACCTCCCGTCATTGAAACAGGTACGGATGACCTCTGGAGGAAGGTGCAAGCCAAGGAATACTCAGTCATAGATCAACTGAACAAAACTCTAGCTCAGATATTCATCTTATCATTGCTGCAGAACTCGGAAGCGCACATAAATGCTTTGATGAAAGTGTTAAATGAAGCTTATGTGCCTAATAACATCACCAGCGGAGAAATGGCCAACATGGTAGGGCAGGTACTAGAAAGTCACAAGATCACCTTCCACGAGGACGAATTGCCACATGAAGGTTTGAGTGACAACAAGGCATTGCACATTACCATGCAATGTGAGGACTATTTCATTACCAAGGTTGTAATCGACGGAGGATCCAGCCTCAACATTTGCCCACTGACAACCCTCAAGAGATTGGGCAAAGAACTGTATGAAATACAAGAGGGATCCATGAATGTTAAAGCTTTCTACGCCTCTCAGAGGTCCACCATTGGAGAAATCAGCCTATGTCTACAAATGGGACCTACATGGTTTGAGGTCGAATTTCAAGTGTTGGATATATACGCGTCCTATAATCTGTTACTGGGATTACCATGGATACATGTCGATGGGGCTGTGGCATCAACTTTGCATCAGGCAGTAAAATTTGAATGGAATCATCAGGAGGTAATTATCCATGGAGATGGGAGCAACCTCATCTACAACCGCCAGACTATCCCAGTAGTTGAGGGTAGAAGAAGGCTTGGTGGAGAAACCTATCATCACATCGAGCGGGTCAATGCAATAGACAAGGACAAGTGGTGGAGTAGTAAGATTGAAAGCATACTGAATTGGAGCGGATACAAACCCAGCAAGGGACTCAGCAAGAATATTCAGGGCATTTCAAAGCTGATACAGTTGAAGCGCCACGGCACTACCTTTGGCCTGGGTTATCAGTACACTTGGAAAGATTACAACGACTGGTCGCCACCATGGCGCGGTCCTTATGTCACGCCCCAAAACCGAGGGACGAGACCAGTGCCTAACCGGATGAACCCACTCAAGCGGACCTTGATTGCCTTTTCTACCCAACGCATTACCCCGTGTTCATAATACACATTGTTCCATATGAATTAGCCAATTTAGATTCAAAGCACGATTTACCACATAAATTCATTTTCCTCTTTTAACTTTCAACAATCGACGATTCAAAACATACAAGTTATATACAATATTTCCGGTGCGATCCACAATTACGAGTGAGTACAACTAGCGCCCAAAATATACACATATATATATATATATACAACCCACACAGTGTCTACAGAGTCTCTAAGAGTACTAGGAGTTTTACATAAACTTGCCGGCAACTAGGCCCCAGCTATACCTTTTACAACATAAGCAAAAGAGAATGATATAGTCCACACACGGCCCCGAGAGGAAATGGGGCTCACCAGAACTGCTGAAAAGATGAAGAGGAGACACCACTAACGGTGGGTTGAGCTACCTGCTATGGAACCACCTACATCCATATAAAAGATGTAGCGCCCCCGGCAAAAGGGACGTTAGTACCGTTGAATAGTACTAGTTGTATGAACAAACTTTACTCTAAGTAAAATCAAACAATACACAAATAGGAGACAGTTAAAGGAACCAACAAATAGTGCACAAAGATATAGAAACAAACACAATTGGGAGTTTCAAAGATTCTTATTTCAACACAATTATATTTCATCCTTATTTTTTCTCAACTATCCACCCTTATTACTTCCTGTTGCGGCGTGCAACCCGATCCCACCGGACAATCACATTTCAGCCTTATTACATTCTGTTGTGGCGCGCAACCCAATCCCACTGTACAATCACATTCCACCCTTATTACTTCTCGCATATCACCCTTATTCCTCCTGTTGCGGCGCGCAACCCGATCCCACCGTACAATTACATTTCATAGCAACAATAACAGCCCACAATTAAATCACAAGGCTTCATATCATCAAGAGTACAATTTCATAACAGCCAAACAATCATGTGTTCACAATAGTATTTATAATCCATTAATTAAATCACAAAGACTTTTATCAACAACAATATAAATTCTTTACAACCAACAATCCATATGAAATCAAGCCACAATAATACTTTCCAAACAATGAGTCATACGATATTGCCATAGCCATTTAGTTCAATTAATTCAATTCACAACTCCTTTTTCATCACTTGCTACTCAGCCCTTGGCACTTAGAAACATTCACACATTTGGGTCCGTTATCATTCTTTCATACCAACATATTCAAGCATTTAACGAACCTTTCACATGATAGAGTAATCACAAGAAATCACCTTTCACAATTTCAATTAGCATAGTAATCGACTAAGAAAATCAGAGAATGAAATCTTACACCTCAACACAGCCGAACAATCAATTCACATATACTCAGCAAGAAACTCATACTGAATTCTCGGACACTAACAAGGTGACTCTACGAAGATTAAAGTTAGCCATACATACCTCGAATCAGAATCCCCTTTAATTTTTATCACAAATCACCGGACCGTCTAGCACCGTCAATCTATTCCACAATGTGACATATTTCACTTAGAATTTGGAACCATGAACATAACTCGAACTCATTTAGGCATTTTATCGAACGCTATGTGACCCCTTAGATTACCAACCCCCTTTTTGTGAATAATTACCCAAACTTGTTTCCCTTTACTAGATTATGAAGTTCAACTCACATGCATGCAAGGCATCGGCTTTTATCTTCAAGAATCAATTTATGTGCTCTACCCCTTTTTAGCTAAAACCTGAAAATAAAAAGGAAATGGGGTGGGAACTTACATCTTAGAGTGAAGAAGATGACAATTACTCGATAACTTCCAGGCCTGAGTAAAGATGATGGACCAATTTGATGAAGAAGATGACTTATCTCTCTAGAACCCACTCTCACTTCTCTTTATTTTTGTTTAGATACCCATTAAAAATTAATGGGAGGGGTGTTTTATTAAACTGGAGGTCGGGTGCAAAAATTAGAAATTAAAAAGTCCCGAAGCAGAAAATGCGGTCAGGAATGCGATCGCATTCCTGCTATGCGGTCCGCATTCCTGTCGCATAGTTGGCCCTCAAATGGGCCAAAATGGGACAGGAATGCGGACCGCATAGCAGGAATGCGATCGCATTCCTGCTATGCGGTCCGCATTCCTGTCGCATAGTTGGCCCTCAAATGGGCCAAAATGGGAACCGGACTACCCTGGTATGTGACCATTATGCGATCCCCATACATGTTATGCGATCGCATAGTGCATCGCATAACCTCCTCCGCGGAAAATGGAGATGCACGGATGCGACAGTTATGCGGTCCGTATTCCAAAAATGTGATCGCATCTTGGGCCACATTGCTGTCTTCAAATTGGACAGAAGGTTGTCCATGTATGCGACCACTATGCGGTCCGTATACCTGTTATGCGATTGCATAGTGCGTCGCGTAACAGCGTAATTCTGGAAAATTTTATGTTTTAAGTCCCGGGGTACTTTTTACTTCAAAAAGGGTCCGTTTTTAAGAACTTCTACAGTTATAACAACACGGGGACCTATTCGGGCATTATTTTAGACATGAAAGTTTACGGGTCTTTACACCTTACTACCCATTGGAGCAACCCATACTGCACTTGGAGCGGACTTTCCAGCAAGCCGACATTATATGGGGGTCAGAAGAAGAGGAAGCATTAGCAGCCTTGAAGAACTTATTTCTGGAGGACGAAGATATGGACTGTTGTGTTATTGTCGAAGAGGAGGAGGAGGAGGAAGGCCCTACCATCCAAGCCGTGAGCGAGTGATCATTGCTCATAAACTGGACTGTCAGACCATCCAGGGCTCAACGAGTCCCGGGGTAGCAAGGCTGAACAAACATTGTTTATTTCGTTTGCTAATGATTTCCTTTTGCGTTTCGATTTTTAAATAAAATCTCCAATGTCACAAAACATTTGTTTCAATTATTGAAAATCGCTTTTATGCTTCAAGGAATCAGTATTTATTTTTATCGTTTTCCTCTCATACTTTTATCTATACAGCATTACTATTTCCTGTCTTGATGAACCAATGATTGTGACATGCAATGAGACAACGCAACAAAAGGCTAGTGATTCAGAAGAAGAATATATCATACCCGTGGAAATCATCAGAGAAGTACAGGACTTTGAGAACAAGCCTAAGTCCAATTTGGATGAAACTGAAATAATCAACTTGGGAGATTCAAAGACTGTCAAAGAAACTCGCATCAATATCCACTTGTCACCGTCGGAGAAAGAAGATTACACATAGTTCTTGAATGAATATGAGGACATATTTGCATGGTCATACGATGATATGACTGGACTGAGTACATCCATTGTGGCTCACAAATTTCCCACGAATCCAATGTGCCCACCAGTGAAGCATAAGCTCCGGAAATTCAAGCCTGACATAAGTCTTAAAATCAAGGAGGAAGTCGCTAAACAAATCAATGCCAAGGTCCTCAGGGTGGTGGAATACCCAACATGGTTAGCCAACATCGTTCCATTTTCGAAGAAAGATGGGAAGGTCAGAGTTTGTGTCGATTACCGGGACCTCAACCGAGCCAGTCCAAAGGATGATTTCCCCCTTCCAAACTTACACATCCTGATTGACAATTGTGCCAAACATGAACTTCAGTCGTTTGTGGATTATTTCGTCGGTTACCATCAAATCTTGATGGACGAAGAGGATGCTGAGAAAATGGATTTTATTAAGACTTAGGGAGTATATTGTTTATAAGATGATGTCATTCAGCCTAAAGAATGCTGGGGCCACTTACATGAGGGCTATGACCACTATCTTCCATGACATGATACATAAAGAGATCGAGGTATATATGGACGACGTCATCATCAAGTCCAAGAAAGCCACCGTCCATATAGCAGATTTAAGGAAGTTCTTCAACAGATTGCGGAAATACAACCTGAAATTGAATCCTGCAAAATGTGCATTATGGGTTCCTGCCGGAAAGTTGCTTGGATTCATCGTCAGCCGCCAAGGGATAGAACTGGATCCATCAAAAGTCAAGACCATCCAGGAGTTGCCACCACCAAGAAATAAGAAAGACGTGATGAGTTTTCTGGGATGGCTAAATTACATAAGTCGGTTGATATCCCAGTCCACAGTCATATGTGAACCAATCTTCAAGATGCTAAAGAAAGATGCTGCAACCAAATGGACCGAGGATTGTCAAAAGGCCTTCGACAGAATCAAGGAGTACTTATTGACACCACTAGTCTTGGTACCGCCAGAGCCAGGTAGACCCTTGTTACTCTACCTCGTAGTACTGGATGGAGCTTTTGGCTGCATCCTGGGGAAGCACGATGAAACAGGAAGAAAGGAACAGGCTATCTATTATTTGAGTAAGAAGTTTACTCCATACGAGGCACGATATTCTCTACTGGAACGTACATGTTGTGCTATAACCTGGGTAGCCCAGAAGTTGAGGCACTACTTTTGTGCCTACACAACATACCTCATATCAAGGATGGATCCTTTGAAGTACATCTTTCAGAAACCCATGCCCACTGGCAAACTAGATAAATGAAAAATCTTGTTAAGTGAGTTCGACATCGTCTATGTGACTCAGAAAGAGGTCAAAGGACAGGCATTGGCAGATCATCTTGCTGAAAATCCTGTAGGAGGAGAATACGAACTCCTAAAACCTTTTTTTCCCAACGAAGAAGTATTATTCATAGGAGAAGACATTGCTGAAACCTATGACGGTTGGAGGATGTTCTTTGACGGAGCAGCAAATTTCAAAGGAGTCGGTATCGGAGCAGTCTTGGTATCGGAAACTGGCCAACATTACCCGGTATCTGATATACTCAGGTTTCACTGCACTAACAATATGACAGAGTATGAAGCTTGCATACTAGGTCTCAATATGGCCATTGACATGAATATTTAGGAGCTGTTGGTAATTGGTGACTCAGATTTTCTTATACACCAAGTACAAGGAGAATGGGCTACCAAGAATTCCAAGATATTGTTGTATCTGCACCATGTGTAAGGATTGAGAAAGAGGTCCACAGAGACAGAATTTTGGCACGTCCCCAGAATTCAGAACGAGTTTGCCGATGCACTGGCCACTCTATCATCCATGATACAACATCCAGATAAGATCTTCATTGATCCTATTCCAGTAAAGATCCATAGAAGCCGACATATTGTGCCCATGTTGAAGAAGAAGCAGACGGAAAAACATGGTTCCACGACATCAAGGAATACCTGCAAAGGGAGAGTACCCGAAGCATGCAAACCATACCCAGAAACGTACGCTTCGGAGGTTGTCCAATAGTTTCTTTACAGCGGAGGAACCCTGTACAGGAGAACTCCAATTTGGGATTACTCATATGTGTCGACGCAAAGTAAGTTTCTAAGCTAATTGAAGAGATACATGCTGGGACCTGCGGCCCGCATATGAATGGTTTTATTTTGGCCAAGAAAATACTCAGAGCCGGTTATTTCTAGATGACCATGGAAACGGACTGCATCCAGCATGTTCGGAAATGCTACCAATGTCAGATACATGCAGATATGAAAAAATTACCCCCAAATGAGCTCAATGCAACTAGCTCACCATGGCCATTCGCCTCCCGGGGAATGGATGTCATCGGTCCAATCGAGCCCACCGCCTAAAATGGACACATGTTCATCTTTGTAGCTATTGATTACTTCACCAAATGGGTCGAAGCAGCATCTTACAAAGTAGTGACTAAGAAAGTCGTGGCAGAATTTGTCCGCGGTCAGATTGTTTGTCGGTTCGGAGTTCCAGAGTCAATCATCACCGACAATGCTTCCAATCTCAACAGTGATCTGATGAGGACCATGTGCGAGACTTTCAAAATCAAGCACAAGAATTCTACAGCCTATAGACCTTAGATGAATGGAGTTGTAGAAGACGCCAACAAGAACATCAAGAAGATATTGAGAAAGATGGTACAAAATCACAAACATTAGCACGAAAAGTTGTCCTTTTCCTTACTGGGATACCGCACCACAGTCCGCACATCAACCGGGGCAACTTCTTACTTACTCGTTTATGGTACGGAAGTTGTTATTCCTGTCAAAGTGGAGATCCATTCCTTAAGAATCATACAAGAAGTTGATCTTTGCGATGTAGAATGGATAAGGAGCCGTTACGAGCAACTAACCCTCATAGACGAAAAAAGAATGAATGTAGTGTGTCATGGGCAACTTTACCAGAACAGGATGTCCAAAGCCTTTAACAAAAGAGTCAAACCAAGATAGTTCACACCGGGGCAGCTGATGTTGAAAAAGATCTTTCCACATCAAGATGAATCCAAAGGGAAATTCTCTCCCAACTGGAAGGGTCCGTATATGGTCCACCGGGTACTGACAGGAGGAGCTCTCATACTTGCAGAAATGGACGGAGAAGTCTGGCCAAAATCGATCAATTCAGATGTAGTCAAACGATACTATGTGTAACTATTTATGCTTTTCTCAAATGATGTAAACTGAACTACGCCCGACCTGATTCCTGTTTAAGAGGGGATACGTAGGCAGCCCTATGGGTTCGGTCACAAATCAATAAAAATCTCATTCTCCCCCCCCCCCCGCAATTGGAAACTGGGGTAGAATTTTGAGGAGGACCCTCAAAAATCCGAAGCAAGTTCAGCCGGTCGCAGCATGTACCACAGTTAGAGACACCAATCTAGCTAATTGGGGCAGAATTTTGAGGAGGGCCCACAAAATTCCATGGCAAAAGAGGTTGCAATGTCTCGGACCTTGTCACAGGCATCGGTTCACCTAAAATTTCTCAAAATACATTTTTTACTATGTCTTTGCAAAACTATGCATACTTGCTTGTAAGGTAACTCTGCTTAGCCAAACGCTACCTGGATCTTCAAGACCAAGCAAAGAAAGTCAAGTAAAGCTAGCGGGGACATGAATCAACCTCCCCCATCTACAAGACTCACGATTTTTCTTTGGATACAGGAACAAGAATAAACATACTTCTAAGTCAAGTTTTCACCACAATCGCAACATCAAAATTTGCTACCAGCTAAGAAACTCTGCTACTATCTTCTATTTACTCTATCATTTGCATAAGGCTAATCCCTGCCTTCCCCTGCATTAGACTATGCTCTGTCTCCATCGTGCATAAGGTTATGCTCTACCTCCACATCCTGCATGAGACTAAGCTATGTTTCCATCTTGCATGAGGTTAATCTCTACCTTCACATTTGCATAAGGCTAATCGCTGCCTTCCTCTGCATAAGGCTAATCTCTGCCTGCATCTTGCATAAGGATAATCTCTGCCTTCCTCTTCATAAGGCTAATCTCTGCCTTCCTCTGCATAAGGCTAATATCTGCCTTCATTTGCATGAGACTAAGCTCTGACTCCATACCCGCATGAGGCTAAGCTCTGCCTCCAATTTACATTCTTTCACCTAGACTAAGCGTTGTCTCTCACGCATTATCTATTTTGCTCCTCTTTCGGGCTAAGCTCTGCCCTCCATTTCACAAGACTAAGCCTTATCTTGTTGACATCATATTATTGCATCTCATGGGCTGAAATATCTCCAACCTGTCCAAAGGCATCATAGTCTAAAGGCACCATCCTCATAGCCTGAAGACACATTGTCATGGCCTGAGGATCTCTCAAATTTCATATCATTATTCAAAGGCGTCATAGTTTGGAGGCACCATATTCATGGCTCGAGAACATCATTTCATGGCTTGCAGATCTCTCTCTAAACGATTCATGGCCCAGGACATCATGGTCTAAGGACGTCATCCCTAACCGTCCAAAGACAGCTTTCATAGTCCAAAGGAACCTGCATCATGTTTACATTTCTGCACAATATATACTTGTGGTATCTCTATTTGCAGGTGACCCGTCAAGTAACTGTTATCCCCATCATAAGCGATCCCACTCCAGTTCCCTCAACTGTATCAAACCTAACCTCTCTCGTGAACCATTCATTCACATATCCCTAGATGTTGCGTCCATTCTTATGATGACTTCATCGGTATATTTCGCCAATGAATCCAGAACTACACACGGCCTGATTCCTGTAAAACCAGGGATATATAGGTAGCTCAGGAGCCAGAGTGCGGCCTACATCCTTCAAGCCGTTTTGCTCGGTCAAAATTGGCCATCATGTCTTTACCCGACAACTCTTTCATCATTTCCGGGTAAAGAGGGGCACCTGTTGATACCCAATTTTTCCTAAAAATATTTTTAAATTGCATATATACCTTCAAAATCATACATTAGCATCAATTGGTATTTTTCCACAATTTTTCTACATTTTATCAATTTGTCAAGTATTTTTATTTTTAATATATAATTACAACATTGCATCACAAATGATTTCAAAAAATATTTCTTGATTTAATTTATTATTTATGGTCCTATTAAGTCAAATTATTCTATAAATAGCCAAATTGGCACCTTTTGGCTATAATTGCTATAACTTTGCAATTATAGCCCATGCATATAAATTTATACCTTTTTTTAGCAGAAACTAGTATTTTGTACTTTAAATACAAAATAATTATTTTTAAAATATTTCTATGCATGAAATTCATTTTTATAATTAGTAATTATTTTAATTAATTTGGTTGGGTATTTAGCAAATGGTCCTATTTTATTTCAATTATAGCCTATATAACCAGCCCAAATGCCTAATTAATTAGCCCAATGCACCCAGGCCCAAACTTCTACCTAAACCCCACCCAACTCTTGCTAAATCCTAGTCGTTGATCAATCTTGATCAACGGCCCAGATTAATTATTTCCTAAATTAATCTAAACGAACCCCCCCCCCCCAAACCCCTAACTCTCCTCTCACACTCCGGCGTCACCCTTCACCCTCCTCTCCAAATCCTCTCTGCCCTAAACCTAATTCTTCCTCACCGTTGCTTGTCTGACGTCGACTATGGTGGGTTATCACCATCCTCAAGCCCTAACGGCTCTCATACGCTGAGTTTTGGCTATCTTTAAGGTCCTCAAGGGACCAGGGATCAATCCACTCACACCTTTGGCCTGTTCTTACCAGTCTCAGGCCGCCATGGCTCGATTTGAGTAAGATCATTCTATTTTTTTCCTAAACCTATGGGTTTCTAAGCCGATGCCTTCATCTCTGGGTTATTTCCTCAAAAAACCCTAAGTTCGTTTCTTAACTTCCTAGATCTGTAAAGATCTGAGGAGGATCCAAACTGTTTTCGCTTGTTTTTAATGAAAACTTACTGATTTTCGAACGACTTTTCATTTTTCCTAACTAGGGATCTGAAAATCTTTTCTTCAAAAATGATTTCTGATTTTAAGTGCCTATTTTCTGATTCTTATGTGTTTTAATCAATTATGTTGAGTTTCTTCTCAACCCTAACTAGTTCATGTTGAAACCCCTAATTTTTTCACTCTGTGAAGTTCGTCCTTGTTTATTTGCTATATGATTCTGCTATGTGTTTGACTCTCACGAATACTGCTTCGTTTAATTTGAATATGTTGTGATTTTACCCTAATATGTCCTATTAGGGTTTCAGATTCGATTTTTTCTGTTTATACTCGACTTATTTGCCTATTCATGGGAGCTTATGTTATTTTCCTTAAAATTAGTACTATTTCGATTCTTTGATTCCCTTATTCACTGTGATGATACTTATATGCTGATTTCCAGTTATTTTTCCTATTTTCACAACTTTTAAATTATCTCTTACCGTATTCTGTGATTGACTGTGTTATTTATTGATTCTTACTGCGTATTTCCTTAATTGAACCCTTTGTGTATTTACCCTTAATTACCTACCCCATGCCTAAATTATTTGACTTCTTTACTTAATTGTTTCTTGTTCTTTACCGTTGGTGAATTACTCCCTTAATTAAGAGAAGACCTTACTAATTTTATGCTTAATTGATTCTGTAATTGTCCCTAATTATTGATCAATTGATTGTTTACCTTATTTGTCTAGCTCCTAACTGCTATATATTCCCTCTTCTATTCTCACTAACACACGAACACTAGTTCAGCAACTCTCTCTCACACTTAAAAGCTTTCTGCTCTTTCTTGTTACTTCCCTCTTATATTCTCTTTCTTGTTACTTGCTACTTTTGTTGAAATAGTTATTGCACTACACTTGCTCTATATTCTGTGTCTGCTCTCCTTAACTGGTATGTTCTGTTTCAATTCCAAATCCAAACTCTATGTGTTCTGTTACTGCTTTAATTCACTGATTTCCAATCTTGTTCTTGTTATTATTTGACTGTTCAATGTGCAACTAGCATGCTTAAATCTTTGTTTCACTTAGCATGTCTGAGTTCTGTCCTGTTCAACTTACGATTAATATGTCTAAGGACTTGCATATTTCCTCTTTAGCATGTCTCAACCTGGCTCTACTACATGTGTGTATGTTTGATTGTTTGTCTGTTTGTTTACTCAGTTTCTGGTATTAATCTGCTTTGCTAAGTTATTTACTACCCCCTAAGTAATTCTATGTTCAACTCTGTTTAGTACAACTATGTTCTCAACTGTCTGTTCTGAAATCCATATGTCTGTATCATTAGTTGTATGACCAATTCCTTAAATCTTGTAAACTCTTAAGAAGCTTTTGTGCTTCTGGTGTTATGTGTTTCACTATGTGTGTCCCTAATTCCCAATATCCCTATGTGAATTTTGTTGTTAAGTGATGTAGAACCAGTTTGCTCTGTAGTTGATCTGTTGCTTGCTGATATTTCAAATGATTACACTATTTTTGTTCAAACTATTTTATTACTAATCAGTTCCTTTTCAAAGCTCCTTCACTTCTTGAATTAATTCAATACTGTTCTTCTTGTCAAAACCTGTTCAACACTATGTCAAGCACTCTCACTCTACTCTTAAGTCCCTAGGTTCTGCCCCTCTAGTGTGTGACTGCCTTGGGATCCCTTTGAGATCCCTCTGAACTCTGACACACTGGGGCTGGCATTTCCACACTGCTCTACTCAGTTCTTGCTATGAAAATCTAGGTGTGAGCACTTCCCGGGATCCTTAAGGTCCTTAGGAAACTCTGACACACCTGTACATGAGATTGGTTATGAAATTCTTGGCATTTGAGGTTATGGAAGTCCTGGTATTCTCAGGATATATTTGGGCCTGGTTCAGGCTCCCTATAGTTTAATTTCCTTTTCATTTATGTAATTCATTCAGCCATTGGTCTGTAATAATTATCTGTAAACAGATATTGGGGTGGCTAGTGAAAAGGGGAGGGTAGTCGTATAGTATTGTTGATATTGCTGGGTAGAAAGAATGCTTTAGGCTCTACATTCTGTGTATTTGCATTAGAATCAACGACTTAGGATCCATGTGTTCATCCAAATCATGCCAAACATGCATTAGATATCCTTTTCTTAGGGCTTCACATCTACTGCTTCCGCATGTTACATGTCATTAATCCATGCTTTAATGTTGCGCAAGTATTCTCGCTTAGAAATCCTGTTGTTAGGATAATAAAATACCTCAACACAAATATGTCATTCCTGTGTGCATTTAAATATCATGTTCTAAGGGGTTATGTCCCCATTTGTTTGAACACGCCTAGTTTAATTACAATAGGTCATTGATTCATGAAAAAGGTGTAAAAAATAGCGTCACATATAAGTGTCATTTTTTGTTTCTGAATAAAACTGGTATCAATCCTCTCACTCCCAGATTCGTATCACCTAGAAAAACATATTTATAGGTTGAATAACTTCAACACTGTTTAAAATAACTTGTAATTGTTATTACGCACAGTCTCACGCCTAGGCAAGCCTTAGGTAATTAATCTCGGTGTAAAACTAAAAACTGCATTTAATTGTGTTTACTGCTAAGTTTTACAGGTCATAAAGTAGTAGGAAAGCTATTAGGACCCTGCCGCTGAGTTTAAAACAAGTATGCCTATTCTGTGTATTAAGGTTCACCTAGACATCATGTCCTATGATTTCTCTAAAAACCGCATGTATTTGTGTTTTGAGACGTGTTGTTTATGTGCATTACATGTGGAGTTAAACCTGAGCCTCTTAACTGTTTCTTTCACTTATCTACTTGTCCTATTTGTTATTTGCTTGTCGCCCAGAATTTTCCATTTTAAAACCTTAGGGGGTTTGTCTAGAACTGCCCATATTTAGAGGTCCTAAACTCCTCTAGGACCACAAGGAAGGGATGGGTAACAACACTCTTGGAGCTCGTTAAATAAAACTCGCTTAATGACCGCTAAGGGATGGGATAACGTGTAGAAAAGGATATGATGACATGTGCGCTAATGCATCGTGTAGCCCTCATTGAGGATTGATTACCGGGCATTGTACATATGTGATCCTATAGGATAAAAAACGTAGGACCTCCCCTTACCCTATACATATGTCTGCTTAGACTGTAAATCTATTAAAGCTTTTATTTACATATTTGTGCTCAGACTGCTAATCTGTCAAACCTTTATTTGTTTACATATGTGTGCTTACACTGTCTATTATCTATTCACAAAATAAGTTTTGTCGGGACCCACAGTTGTGGACTTCGAGGGGTGCCTAACACCTTCCCCTTGAAGTAATTTCAAGCCCTTACCTAATCTTTGGTTATACAACTAATGACCCATAGTAGGTGTAACGACCCGACCGGTCGTTCCATAGAATTTGCACTGTTATTTCTGTTTCCGCTTGGTCATGCATTTTTTATACTATTTTTGATGTGTTGGAGTCAGATGGTTCGGGTTTGGGGTGGTTGTGGTGAGAATTGAGACACTTAGTCTCTTTAAGTAGCCTTATAGTTGGAAAAGTCAACTAGGAGTCGACTTATTGGTAAATAATCTCGGAATGCGGATTTAATGGCTCGTATATCTTCGTTAGGTGATTTGGGACTTAGGAGTGTGTTCAGAATGTAGTTTGGAGGTCCGGTGTAGAATTAGGCTTGAATTGGCGAAAGCTAGTTTTTGGTGATTTCCGATCGGCAATGGAAAATAGGCTATCGGGGTCGGAATGGAATTCTGAAAGTTGGAACAGGTTCGTAGTGTCATTTTGGATGTGTGTGCAAAATTTCAGGTCAATCGGATGCGTTTTGGATGGTTTCGGCGTCTTTGGTGAAATTTAGAAGTTTCAAAGTTCATAGGCTTGAATCTGAGGTGAATTTGGTGTTTTGATGTTATTTTGGGTGTTCCGAGGATGCGACTAAGTCTGGATGATCATTTATGTCTTGTTGTTATTTTTGGTTGGGGCCCCGAGGGGCTGTCACGACCCCGAATCCTATTCGGCCGTGATGGCGCCTATCGTGGAACTAGGCTAGCCACTATCACATAATTACACATTACCTTTAATAAGATTTCTCAAAATCATTATCAACATTTCATAACTGTATATAAATCTCTAAATTTTTAAGCAAAACAAAACAAGCTAAACAGTCTACAACCATCCCCAAGATCCGGAGCCAACAGGCCACGAGCATCTAAGAGTAATACTAATAATGCTAATGTCATAATACAGTATCTCAGAACAAAATACTAAATACTAAATGAAGGAAGGGAAATGGAGAAGTTGCGGACGCTGGACAGCTACCTCGAAATCCTAAAGCGGACGCTGGACAGCTACCTCGAAATCCTAAAGCTGACGCTGAACTGCCACAGATAACTACTGCTCAGAACCAGTACCTGGATCTGCACACAGGGGTGCAGGGAGTAATGATGAGTACGTCAACTCAGTAGTAATGAAAATAAATCAAGTCTGAAGATAAGAAACACATAACAACAAAACACCAATCCACAAATAGTAAAATACTGAGTCTTAATAAAGTATACACTTAGTACATATGTTTGAAAACCAGTTTTCGTAAAAATCTTTTGAACAAGTATATTTTCCAATGTTTCTCAGTAAAACTCCCAAAAAATTTCAGTATGAAAGATGAAACGAATCATAATCAAAAGCTCAGCAAAATATCATTTTAAACCGCCCCTGGGGAAAAATCATCACTCTTAATCAGTCACTCAGCACCTCACCATCACTCAATAACAGTCACTCAGCATCAGCTCCTCGGGCAACCTCACTATCACTCATGCCTCCCAATCACCCATCACTCGGCACTCGCACTCAGTAGGTACTTGCGCTCACTGGGGGAGTGTACAGACTCTGGAGGGGCTCCTACAGCCCAAGCGCTATAAACAAGCCAAATCATGGCATCAATCATCGCTCAGGCACTCATCCTCTCTCATATCATAACATCCTCACAATATTGTCCCTCAGTCAGACACTCTCAGCATGTCACTCGGGCCATGAATAAACGGGGTTCTCGACCCAAATTAGTATTTCATTTCAAGAAATAGTAATATATCAAATAGGAGTGTCAACAATTTTACAAGAAGGACTGAGTGTAAAATAGGGTTGTAATCTGGGTCGGGCCCGGGCCAAGCGGGCCGGGCTAAACGGGTCCGGGCTCTGGCGGGGTTGGGTTAGGCGGGCCCGGGGTAAACGGTCCCGGGCCAAACGGTCCTAATGGGTGGAACCGGCCCACTATAGGCCTAAGTCCACATGGGCCCGGGCTAAATAGGGCGGGCCCATGGGCCCAAACGAGCCTAAATGGGTCCGGGCTATTTTGTTTTTTGTTTAAGGCAATTTCTTGTAAATTTTGTGACATAAATATTGTAATTCAGATTTAAACACAAAAAATAATAAAGAGATATTCAAACTTGCACTAACATTGCATAATAAATTAATAATACTTCAAATTAATTTAACAAACTACAACATTAAGCATAATACGTCTAATAAATTTAAAATAACACAAGTTTGAAATAAACTTAAAATATTAAATACGAATGTCTTGAGGACGCGCTTGACAAGACTTCATTATATGCCTCTTTAAAGAGCCTGTGCCCTCTAATTTTCGCCGAGTGTAGACTCGACCACAGTACTTGCACGATATCGTGTAAGTTTCTTCATTTTCTTCTACCAAATTATAGTGTTCCCGAACAAATGGGGTAATTCTAGAATCACCGGGCATGATTTAACTTGAGTTGAGAATTTGAGTTTGAGAAATGAGAGAGATTGATGATATTGTGAGTAAAAATGAAAGAATGAGGGGGTATTTATAGTTAAGAATACGGAAAAAGTGTAATTATAAAAGTTTGGTGTTAAAACAAAGTTTGGGGGTCAAATGGCTATTTTCTTAAAATGCCAAACGGCTAGTTTTTGAAATTATAGCCGTTGGCTATTTTTAAAAAATTATGTATTTATATTATATTTTCTAAGGCAATTTATTATAAATTATATTATATAATTATGATTTATGTCTTGTAATTCAAGTTTAAACACAAAAAAAAAGTAAAGAGATATTCAAACTTGCACTTATTGCATATAAGTGTGATTCTAGAGTTACAAAATTTTTTTATGTAATTATATTATATAATTATGACTTATGTATTGTAATTCAAGTGTAAACACAAATATTCAAGGAAATGACTTATAATTTTTATTAATACGACATTTAAAAAATAACAATATCTTTCTTAGTCTTCCTCCCCCCAATGGAATGAGCATAACTAAGGTACTAATACCACCATTAAAAGGGGAAAAAACTAATCAAGATGTGCCAAAATACAAGTTACCTATTAATCTACATAGTATCTCTAACAAATTTCATAAATCCTTCAAGGTTGGGAGGAATTTCCGTTGGTGGTGGCGGAAAAGAAGCTTGTTCATCACCGCTTCCGGGCGAAGCAGCATCCTCCGCAAGTTCCGCTAGCATTTCTTCATAAGCTTCGTCTATATCCGGTTGTGATTCAGCAAGTCCAAAATTTCTTCTTTCCGAACGGATCCAATCTCTGAAGAGTACTGATTTTTCCAAGCTCTCCCTCATAGACGCTCTATGATCACCGATTTGAAGTCTCGCTTGGCTGAAAGCGCTCTCCGATGCCACTGTTGAAGCTTGAATACTTAAAATATCTCGAGCCATCCTTGAAAGAACCGGAAAGTGTTTTTCTTTGTCCTTCCACCATTCCAAAACATTGAAGGTGCCGTCTGGATTCTCTGATTCAAGTCCCTGCGACAAATAAACTTGAAGCTCATTTAGTTGTGAACTATCACCAATATTATCACCTTGAGAACCCCTGAACCCCGTCCAAGAACTAAGTGTTTTTAGCCCGGCAAATCTTTTAGGAACCTGTGAGCTAGACGAGGTAAGAGTTGGAACATTTGGTCTAGCATGATCTAATGCTACTTGATAAGCATTATAAATTGTTTGAGCATTTATTTTAATTGAGGCTTTTTCATCTTTAAGTGTAGCAAATTCCTCAGGTGAAAGAGGTAAAGCATTATAAATCTGAGTATACCAATAGTGAGGACCTCCTAATTTCATTGTAGGATTTAACATGGCTGCAATACCATAAAGAGGGGGGATAGGGAAAAAATATTTTTTAAACTTATCTTTCATATCATCAATAGCATATTGGTAAACTACCCCACCCTCTGAAAATTGAGTAAATAATTCTGCAAGTGCTGAAATATAAACTAAACAGTTAGAAATAGTAGCATAATATTGCCCAGATAATTCATTTGTAGCAACATGAAAATGTTCTAAAAAATCTAGAAGAATTTTAACATTAGCCCAATCTTGATTTGTAAGGTGCTCATCATCATCATCATCATCATCATCACCACTAACACGAGTACTATACGTTGCACTTATTGGGTTTCTATATTCATATGCAACAACTAAACTTTCATACAATTAATTCCACCTAGTCAGACAAGGTTTAGGATACTTTCTTTCTCTAAGGCCAAATTCATCACATTTTTTTATAATATTCTCTAACTCTACTTCTACGGTTTGAATAAAAAAGCCAATGAAGAGCGAATTTAACCNCATTTAAAGTTTTCAAACCATCACCGACGATTAAATGGTAAATATGACAAATACATCTAACATGGAAAATATTACTAAATGCAGGACTTAGTGTAGTTGTAAGATAGCCTATAGCATTAGTGTTACTAGAAGCATTATCCATTGAAACTGCCATTATTTTATCTGTAATGCAAAAATATCTACAAATATCATGAACTGTCTTAGCAATAAACTTACCTGTGTGACTAGAAGTAATTATTCTATAAGCAATAATGCGCTTTTGCATTATCCATTCCTCATCAACCCAATGAGTGGTAACAATAAGATAATCACAGTCATTACCACTCCTACCAATATCACTAGTAATAGAAATGCGATTACTAATATGAGTAAATAAATAACGCAAATATTGTTCATATTCATGTTTATATTTATAAATATCAGCCTTGACGGTTGTGCGAGGCCATCCTTTATAAGTAGGATTAAAAATTCTTCTAATATAATGGACAAAGTGAGGGTTAGAGGGAAAACTATATGGTAAGCACATAACAGTAACCATTTTTGCCAATTCTTCACGATCTTTATTTGGATCGTAATATAAAATGCCACCGGTAACAGTGTTAATTCCCGATTGAACTAGATTTTACCCGGTACTAGGGTTAACCTGAGTACCTACACTTGTCCCCTCTTGCCTAGCTTTCATTTGTAGAAATCTAACTTTATCATTAGGGTGTTTCAGTATGTGTCTACTCAAACTACCCGTACCGCCACGATTGTCATTAAATTTATGGGACATCAAGAGCCCACAAGTTTTATACTTAGCCTTATTTTGATCTCTTAGTTGAGTAAAAAAGTGCCAAACAAGAGATGTTTCGCTCTGTTTAGCACGTTGTCTATTAAAGTAGGGGTTACTACAGGAGGGTCAGCCGGGGCATCATTTGGATTATTATCAGTTTGGTTAACAACAGGACTAGTAGGTGTATCATCTAAATCGGGTTGAGTTTCATCTAAATCATCATTTTCCTCATCATTTTCATCGATAGTTGGATTACCATAAAGAGTATTCATATATTCATCATTTAATTGTGAACCTGGTGTAAGATCATGTATAAACTGACTATCAGTAAATTGAAAACAAGGGTTATCACTATCAAGAATAATAGGTGGAGGAGGACGGGTAACAGGTCTACGTCGGGGAGCCGGGGGAGGAGTAGTAGCTTGGCCACTAGATTCACTGACTTTAGATTTTCCCTTTCCCTTTCCCTTAAAACCAAACATTCCTTTCAAAGTCAAGTCCATATTAATTATAAGGAAAAAAAAATTAAACAAACAAAACTATAATATTAAAACTTAGGAGTTGGAACGAGTTTACCGAATTGACGAACAACTTCTTGAAAATTGTATAATGTTGAAGACTTGAATACTTCAATTCACCAACTTCACAATTTTTCACAAATTACAATAATAAAGTAAGCAATAGTAGAAGAAAATTAGAGAGAGATTGAGATTGATGATTTTGTGAGTAAAAAATGAAAGAATGAGGGGGTATTTAAAGTTGAGAATAGGGAAAAAGTGTAATTATAAAAAGTTTGGGGTTAAAACAAAGTTTGGGGGCCAAATGGCTATTTTTTAAACATGTCAAACGGCTAATTTAAGGGGCCAACTGCTAGATTTTAAAATTCTGACCGTTGGCCATTTTTTAAATAAATGTTTTTATTTAATTTTTGACCGTTTGGCCCGGTTGAACCGGCCCAGGCTCGCCTACCGGTCTTGGGCTAAACGGGCCCGGGCTCACGGATCCAAACCTAGGGACCGGCCCATATGGGTCCTGAAGCCCACCAAGATCAGACCCGCCACGGGCCGGCCCGTCTAGCCCACAAGCCCGTTTAGCCCGCGGGCCCGGTCCGGTTCTGGGTCAGGCTCGGCCCAACTGCGAGCCTTAGTGTAAAATCATAGTTTCAAAGTGAGGAATATCAGTAAAATAGCCCCCAAGGGTTAAAACAGATCGGCACTAGGCTCCAAACATGGCTTACAACCCAAATATATCAAAACATAGTAATACTATAAAACATATGCTTTAAAAGCAATTTCGCAACTCAATAGTTGCCCAAAAAGGAACATATTTCCATATTTCCAATTCGTGCACGCCCCACACTCGTCATCCAGTGTGTGCGTCACTCCAAAACAGTGAAAGGATGTAAAGTCCGGGGTTTCATACCCTCATGACAGGATTTAAAGACATTACTTACCTCAAACTAGCCCGAAAAATTACTCCGCAACGCGTTTGCCCCTCGAATCAACTTCCGAGTTCTCCAAGTCTATCAATTTTAGATTCATTACATCAAAATATGCTAAGGAAATAAAACCCAATCGAAAAATATCAACTTTATGCACAAAACCCGACCCCCGGGCCCACGTCTTGGCACTCGACAAACTTTATACCAACGATCCTCATCATCTCAGGAGTCCGTACATATAAAGAAATCTGAAATCGGAGTCCGTTTGACCCCTCAAATCGCCCCTAAAAGGTCTCTTAAACTCAAGCCCTAGTTTCACCTTTTTCTACTGATTTTCCCCAATTAAACACTGTTAATTTGGTCCTTAATCACATATAATCGAGTTATTGGGTCTAGAATCCTTACCTCAAGGAAGAACAATCGTTATCCCTCTTCAAAATCGCTCCAAAAGCTCTAATCTCATTCAAAAATGGAAGAAAACTCGGACTGCTCGTTATATATACACTGTCCAGAATTTTCGCGGTACTGTTCACGCGGTACTGTTCATATTGCTGTGAAAAAAGGCAGCAGCTTTTCTTCTAGCCTAAATTGATCTGTTAACCTTCCGAAATCCACTCGAGGCCCTCAGAATCTCAACCAAATATACCAACACGTCCCAAAAGACAATACGTACTTAGTCGAGGCTTCAAAACACCAAAAACAACATCAAATTAAAGCCTATGAACTTTGAAATTCCTAAATTCCACCAACGATGCCGATACTATCCAAAATACCTCCGATTGACCTGAAATTTTGCAGACATATCCAAAATGACATTACAAACATGTTCCAACTGTCGGAATTCCATTCCGACCCCGAAAGCCTATTTTCCACTGTCAGCCGAAAATCGCCAAAAACTAACTTTCGCAAATTCAAGCCTAATTCTACATCGGAGATCACAAAAATATTCTGAACACACTCCTAAGTCCCAAATCACCTAACGGAGCTATCTGAACCATAAAATCAACATTCCGAGGTCGTTTACCAATAAGCCAACTCTCAGTTGTCTTTTCTAACTATAAGCTATTTTTAGAGACTACATGACTCAATTCTCACTATAATTATTCTGAACCCGAGCCAACCGAATCTAACACATCATAAATAGCTAAACAATGCATAACAAAGCAGAAATAGGAATAACAGTGCAAATTCTACGGAACAACCGACCGGGTCGTTACAGGGGCTCGGGATTGATTTCGGATGGCTAACGAGGGTTTGAACTTGGAAAATTGTAGCATAACAGCTACTGGTGTGATTTTTCTGGTGTGACCGCACCTGCGGATGGGTAACCGCAGGTGCGGGCCCGCAGAAGCAGACAAGACTCTACAGATGCGGATTTTGGGCAGCTCAGGGAAAAGTCGCAGAAGCGGACGTTGGACCGCACCTGCGAAGTCGCAGGTGAGGAAGTGGAGTCGCAGGTGTGGATTTGGCCTGTTTAATGAGAAGTCACAGGTGCGGTATAGTTGAACGCAGGAGCGGTCCGCAGGTGCGAGATTTTGGACCGCAGGTGCGAGATGCCTAGACAGAAAGTACATAAAGTGGACTTCGCGAGTTTTAATCTTCTTTTCACCATTTTCATTCGGGTTTCGAGCCTTTTGAGGGTTTTTGAAGAGGGAAATCGATAGTTCTTCATTGAGGTAAGGTTTTTGGACTCTAAACTCATTTATATGTGATTAAAGGTCTAATTAGTGGTGAACATTTGGGGGAAAATCAGTGAAAAATAGGTAATTAGGGCATGAGATTTATGAGACCTTCAATGGGTATTTGAGGGTCAATTGAACTCTGATTTTAGTGTTCTTGATATGTATGGACTCGTGGGAGGATGAGGATCATTTTGATGTAAATTTTATCGAGTTTCAAGACGTGGGCCCGGGGAGTCGGGTTTGGCCAAATTCGGGAATTTCACCTAATTGTGATATTTTTGGATTGGGTTTCACCTCCCTAGCATATTTTGATGTGATAAATCTGATTTTGATTGATTCGGAGAATTTGGGAAAAGATTCGAGGGGCAAGAGTATTGTGGAGTAGCTTTTTGGACTGTTATGAGGTAAGTAACGATTGTAACTCTAAACCTGAGGGTATGAAACCCCGGTATTTTACATTGTTTTGGTAAATGAGGTGACGCACATGATAGGTGACGAGCGTGTGGTCGTGCACCTATAGGGATTGCGACTTGGTCCATCCCGTAGCGACTATTAAGCCGCATATTCGATTTGAAACCTTACGATATCTTGTATTTTATAACTTAGTACTTGTTTATGGGCAGTAAGCTATGTTTGGGGCCTTGTGCCGACATGTTAGACTTTCAGAAGTACTTTTATACTATTCTCACACTATCCTGATAGAACATTTTCTAACTCAGTCACGTTTTCTACTTATTGTTATTTTCACTGTTATTATCACTACTTTGAAATTCTGAGAGATATTTTGGGGCTGAGTCCCATAAGTTGAGATAAGTTGCCCGAGTGGCTTGTGAGGATGACTGAGTGAGGCCGAGAGCTGAATATGTGAGGATAGTTATGGATCGGGCTGCACGCCGCAGTAATATATATTATATATGGATCGGGCTACATGTTGTAGCATATATATATATTAGATCGGGTTGCACGCCGCAGAAACATAGTTCTTGGGCTGTAGGAGCCCCTCCGGAGTCTGTACACCCCCAGTGAGCACAGTCGACTATTATATGGATCGGGATACATGCCGCAACATATTATATATGTATCGGGTTGCGCGCTGCAGCAATATATGTATATATATTATATATTGGATCGGGCTGCACGCCATAGCAATTGAGTGGATTTCTGGTACTTGTTGAGTGAGAGTGCTTAGATATGAGTGACTGAGATACCTTGATATGAGTGATATTGGTCCTGAGAGGCGGATTCATTGTTAATTTTACTGTTTTCTCACTCTTCTTTACACTGAGTTTTCCTAACAAAAGTTGAACTGTCGTTTTTACAAAATATGATTTATAAATGCTCGCCACTGCACTCAAGTTTTTAGTTACTTTGGTTACTTACCGAGTTGGTGTACTCACGTTACTCCCTCCACCCCTGTGTGCACATCCAGGTACCGGACCATCTCGCTAGTGTCTCCTAACGTGCTTGGATTTCTGCTCGAGGATCGAGGAAGCTGCTCAGCGTCCACAGCTGACCTCCCTTCCTTCCTATTCCTATACTTTGATGATTCTTTTGGACTTTTATTAGCAACAGAGTTGTATTTTGATACGTTGATTATCCTATTAGATGCTCATGACAGTTGACTCCCGAGGTCTGGGGGCGGTTTTGGTTGTTTTCTTTTATTATTACTTCTGTTGAGATCATCTAAAAATCGGATCTTTATCAGTTATGAGTTTTTATTTATATAAAACAGACAAGGGTTGTTTTCTTTATGTTAACAGGCTAGCCTAGTTTTACGTTAGGCGCCATCACGGCCTTTATTGATTCGGGGTCGTGACAAGTTGGTATCAGAGCACTAGGTTACATAGGACTCAACGGTCATGAGAAGGTTTAATAGAGTCATTCAGATCGGTACGGAGACGCCTGTACTTATCTTCGATAGGCTACAGAACTCTTAGGAAACATCTCATCTTCTTGAAATTCTATCGTGCCATTCCATTGATTCTGGCAATCTAAACTTTGTTGTTTCATTCGCTCACAGATGGTGAGGACACGCGCTACCGATCAGGGTGACCAGACACCAGCTACACCAGCGAGAGGTTGAGGTCGCGGTCGAGGCCGTGGCAGAGATAGGGGACCAGACCGCGTAGCAGCTGGGGTAGTACCAGTTGATCCCCATACTATTCAGGATCAGGTTCCCGTCACGGGTATTCCAGCGGGTCAGGCTCAGGCACCGGCAGTGCCCATTGTCATTCCGTGTCTTCAGGAGACCCTGGCTTAGATCTTGATAGTATGTACTAGCTTGGCTCAGGCAGTTGTTGTGTCTACCACTGCCGCTACATCTCAAGCCGGGGGAGGCACTCAGACTCCAGCTGCCCGAACACCTGAGCAGGTTGTACAGGGCCTTCGGACACCGGGGGCAGGCCCAGCCTAGTCGGTTGCTCCAGTTCATGACTATGTGGTTCCATCTATGCCAGAGGATGAGCAGCAGGCTGGAAAGGTTTAGTAGACTTCAGCCTCCGACTTTCAGCGGCTTAGAGGGCGAGGATGCCCAGGTTTTCTAGATAAGTGTTAGAGGATACTACGTACTGCTGGGATTCTGGAGACAAGTAGGGTCTCATTTTCTACATTTCAATTTTCCGATGATGTTTTCACTTGCTGGGAGTCTTTTGAGAGGCGTAGGCCTGTTGGTTCAGCACCCCTCACCTGGCAATAGTTCTCCACTATCATTTTGGAGAAGTATGTTCCGCAGTGCCACAGGGAGGAGTAGCGTAGGAAGTTTGAGCAGTTGTGTCAGGGGGAGATATCAGTTACACATTATGAGATGCGGTTTTCTGAGTTGGCTCGTCATGCTACTGAGTTAGTCCCTACTGATAGGGAGAGGATCAGGAGGTTTGTGGATGGCCTCACTTACCAACTCCGTATTTTGATGACTAGGGAGAGTGTATCTAGTGCTACCTTCGAGCAGGTGGTTGACATTGCTTGTGATATTGAGTATGTTCGCCGCCAGGAGAGAGAGGAGAGGGAGGCCAAGAGGCCTCGTGGTTCTGGTAGTTTTAGTGGTGCCCCTTCCAGAGGGCAGTTTCAGCACAGTAGAGGTCGCCCATTTAGACCTTTTCAGCCAGTTCGCCCAACTTATAGTGGCACATCATCGGGACACGGTCCCCGCAGTTCTCACCCAGGCCGCCCATCATTCAGTGCTCTCCCAGCTCAAAGTTCATCTCAAGCACCGTCTATTCAAGGTTCCTCCATGTAGGGTTCTTCGAGTGGTTATTCTGGTTCCAGGGATTCCCTTCAGTCCCCGTCTCCTGCACCGGGGAGTTGCTATCAGTGTGGAGAGTTTGGGCATATGAGGAGGCAGTGCCCTCATTTTATGGGAGGTCCATCTTAGTCTAGGAGCCAGCCTTCGACATTAGCCCTAGTCACTTCACCACCCACCCAGGCAGCCATGGGTGGTGGTCAGTCAGCTAGAGGCCGACCTAGAGGGGGAGGTCGAGCAGGTGGAGGTCAGCCGCGTATCTATGCACTTCCAGCTAGGCCTGATGCTATGACCTCCGATGCGGTGATCACAGGTATTTTCTCAGTTTGTCACAGAGATGCTTTGGCTTTATTTGACCCTGGCTCTACATATTCACATGTCTCGTCTTATTTTGCACATTTCCTAGATATGCCCCATGAGTCTCTAGTTACATCTGTTCATGTGTCGACTCCGGTGGGTGATACTATTGTTGTGGACCGTGTGTATCGGTCGTGTGTGGTGTCTATTAGGGGTCTAGAGACCCGACTAGATCTATTGTTACTTAGCATGGTTGATTTTTATGTGATACTGGGCATGGATTGGTTATCTCTGTGTCATGCTATTCTTGATTGTCACGCTAAGACCGTGACCTTGGCTATGCCTGGAGTTCCGAGGGTTGAGTGGAGAGGTTCTTCTGAGTATGTGCCTAGCAGGGTGATTTCTTACCTGAAGGCTCAGCGTATGGTTGAGAAGGGATGTTTATCTTATCTGGCTTTTGTAAGGGATGTTAGTGATGAGACTCCTGTTGTGGATTCTATTCATGTAGTCCGTGATTTTCTGGACGTGTTCCTTGTAGACCTTCCAGGCATGCCACTTGACATGCATATTGATTTTGGTATTGATCTGGTGCCAGGCACTCAGCCTATTTCTACTCCACCTTACCGTATGGCACCAGCGGAGTTGAAGGAATTGAAAGAACAGCTTCAGGAACTCCTAGATAAGGGGTTCATTCAGCCTAGTGTGTCACCTTGGGGTGCACCGGTGTTTTTTGTGAAGAAGAAGGATAGTTCTATGCGCATGTGTATTGACTATCGGCAGCTGAACAATGTTACGGTGAAGAACCGGTATATTGATGATTTGTTCAACCAGCTTCAGGGAGCCAGAGTGTTCTCTAAGATTGATTTGAGATACGGGTATCATCAGCTGAAGATTCGGGATTCTGACATTCCGAAGACTAATTTCAGGACTAGATATGGTCATTATGAGTTTCTTGTTATGTCATTTGGGCTGACCAATGCCCAGACTTGTTCATACATTTGATGAACAGCGTGTTTCAGCCGTATCTAGATTCCTTTGTCATAGTGTTCATTGATGACATCCTGGTATATTCTCGTAGCCAGGAAGAGCATGCTCAACATTTGAGGGTTGTGTTGCAGAGGTTGAGAGAGGAGAAGCTTTATGCAAAGTTCTCCAAGTGTGAGTTTTGGCTTGGCTCAGTAGCTTTATTAGGGGATGTGATGTCCAGTGAGGGTATTCAGGTTGATCCGAAGAAGATAGAGGCGGTGCAGAGTTGGCCCAGACCGTCATCAGCTACGGAGATTATGAGTTTCCTTGGTTTGGCGGGATATTACCGTCGCTTTGTGGAGGGGTTTTCTTCTATTGCTTCACCCTTGAACAGATTGACCCAGAAGGGTGCTCCATTCCGATGGTCTGACGAGTGTGAGGAGATCTTTTAGAAGCTCAAGTCGGCATTGACTACAGCTCCGGTGTTGGTTTTGCCTACTAGTTCGGGTTCTTATACAGTCTATTGTGATGCTTCTAGAGTTGGCTTGGGAGCAGTATTGATGCAGGACGGTAGGGTGATTGCTTACGCGTATAGACAGTTGAAGGTGCACGAGAAAAACTATCCAGTGCACGATCTTGAGTTAGCTGCCATTGTTCATGCCTTGAAGATTTGGTGCCATTATTTGTACGGAGTGCAGTGTGATATTTTCACCGAACATCGTCGTTTTCAGTATCTGCCGAAGCAGAAGGACTTGAATTTACGTAAGAGGATATGGTTGGAGCTTCTCAAGGATTATGGCCTCACTATTTTGTATCATCCGGGGAAGGCCAATGTAGTGGTCGATGCCTTGAGTCGCAGAGCAGAGAGTTTGGGGAGTCTAGCCTACCTTTCAGCAGCAGAGCGACCTTTAGCGCTCGATGTTCAGGCTTTAGCAGGGCAGTTGGTGAGATTGGATTTGTCAGAGCCTCCGCGGGTATTGGCTCATGTATCCTCCAGGTCTTCTCTTTATGATCAGATTAGAGCACGCCAGTATGATGACCGGCACTTGTTAATTCTTCAGGACAGGGTCCGTCGAGGCAATGCCAGGGATGTGACTATTGGTGATGACGGGGTTCTGAGGATGCAGGGCCGTATTTGTGTGCCCAATGTTGATGGGCTTCGAGATTTGATATTAGCAGAGACCCATAGCTCGCGGTATTCCATCCATCCGGGTGCCGCGAAGATGTACTAGGATCTGAGACACTAGTGTTGGTGGCGGCGGATAAAGAATGATATTGTTGAGTATGTAGCCCGGTGTCTCAACTGCCAGTAGGTCAAGTATGAGTACCAGAGGCCAGGTGGATTACTTCAGAGGTTAGATATTCTGGAGTGGAAGTGGGAGCGAATCACCATGGACTTTGTAGTTGGGCTCCCACGGACTTCGAGGAAATTTGATGCTATTTGGGTCATTGTGGATCGGTTGACCAAGTCCTCGCACTTCATTCCTATTAGTACTACTTATACCTCGGAGCGGTTAGTTGAGATCTACATCAGGGAGATTGTCTTATTGCAAGGGGTTCCAGTTTCTATCATATCTGACAGAGGTACTCAGTTCACATCTCAGTTTTGGAGAGCCATGTAGAGAGGTTTGGGTACTCAGGTTGAGTTGAGCACAACGTTTCATCCTCAGACCGACGGGCAGTCGGAGCACACTATTTAGATTTTGGATGACATGTTACGTGCATGTGTGATTGATTTTGGGGGTTCATGGGACCAGTTTCTGTCACTCACGGAGTTTGCATATAATAATAGATATCAGTTCAGCATTCAGATGGCTCCATATGAGGCTTTATATGGTAGGAGGTGTAGATCTCTGATTGGTTGGTTTGAGCCCGGAAAGGCTAGGCTATTGGGCAGACTTGGTTCAGGATGCGTTGGATAAGGTGAAGTTGATTCAGGAGCGACTTCGCACGACGCAGCCTAGGCAGAAGAGTTATGCGGACCGTAAGGTCCGGGATGTGTCTTTCATGGAGGGAGAGAAGGTTCTGCTGAAGGTGTCACCCATGAAGGGTGTTATGAGATTCGGGAAGAGGGGAAAGCTGAGTCCCAGGTTCATTGGGCCTTTTGAGGTGCTTCAGAAGGTTGGGGAGGTGGCTGATAGACTTGCTTTGCCACCCAGTCTGTCGGGTGTTCATCCGGTATTTCATATTTCGATGCTCCGGAAGTATATTGGTAACCCATCTCATGTTTTAGACTTCAACACAGTCCAGCTCGAGGGTGATATGTCATATGAGGTAGAGCTTGTAGCTATTTTGGGTCGTCAGGTCATAAAGTTGAGGTCTAAGGATATAGCTTCAGTGAAGGTACAATGGAGAGGGAAGCTAGTGGAGAAGGCTACTCAGGAGACCGAGTGGGAGATGCGGAGAAAATATCCTCACTTGTTTGAAACTCCAGGTATGTTTCTAGACCCGTTCGAGGACGAACGTGTAATTAAGAGGGGGAGAATGTAACGACTCGGCCGGTCGTTCCGTAGAATTTGCATTGTTATTTCTGTTTCTGCTTGGTCATGCATTGTTTATACTGTATGTGATGTGTTGGAGTCGGATGGTTCGGGTTCGGGGTGGTTATGGTGAGAATTGAGACACTTAGTCTCATTAAGTAGCCTTATAGTTGGAAAAGTCAATTGGGAGTTGACTTATTGGTAAACGATCTCGAAATGCAGATTTGATGGCTCGGATAGCTTCTTTAGGTGATTTGGGACTTAGGAGTGTGTTCGGAATGTAGTTTGGAGGTCCGGTGTAGAATTAGGCTTGAATTGGCGAAAGCTATTTTTGGTGATTTCCGGTCGGCAGTGGAAAATTGGTTATCGGTGTCGGAATGGAATTCCGGAAGTTGGAACAGGTTCGTAGTGTCATTTTGGATGTGTGTGCAAAATTTCAGGTCAATCGGATGTGTTTTTGATGATTTCGGCGTCTTTGGTGAAATTTAGAAGTTTCAAAGTTCATAGGCTTGAATCTGAGGTGAATTTGGTGTTTTGATGTTATTTTGGGAGTTCCGAGGATGCGACTAAGTCCGGATGATCTTTATGGCTTGTTGGTATTTTTGGTTGGGGCCTTGAGGGGCTCGGGATTGATTTCGGATGGCTAACGGGGGTTTGAACTTGCAAAATTGCAGCATAACAGCTGCTGGTGTGATTTTTCTGGTGTGACCACACATGCGGATGGGTAACCGCAGGTGCGGGCACGCAGAAGCGGACAGGACTCCGCAGATACGGATTTTGGGTAGCTCAGGGAAAAGTCGCAGAAGCAGACGTTGGACCACACCTGCGAAGTCGTAGGTGCGGAAGTGGAGTCGCAGGTGCGGTATATTTGACCGCAGGAGCGGTCCGGAGGTGCGAGATTTTGGACCGCAGGTGCGAGATGCCTGGACAGAAAGTATATAAAGTGGACTTAGTGAGTTTTGGTCTTCTTTTCACCATTTTCATTTGGGTTTCGAGCCTTTGGAGGGTTTTTGAAGAGGGAAATCGATAGTTCTTCATTGAGGTAAGGTTTTTGGACTCTAAACTCGTTTATATGTGATTAAAGGTCTAATTAGTGGTGAAAATTTGGGGAAAAATCAGTGAAAAATAGGTAATTAGGGCTTGAGATTATGAGACCTTAAAATGGGTATTTGAGGGGTCAATTGAACTCTGATTTCAGTGTTCTTGATATGTATGGACTCGTGGGAGGATGAAGATCATTTTAGTGTAAATTTTATCGAGTTCCGAGACATGGGCCCAGGGGGGTCGGGTTTGGCCAATTTCGGGAATTTTACCTAATTGGATATTTTTCGATTGGGTTTCACCTCCCTAGCATATTTTGATGTGATCAATCATATTTTGATAGACTCGGAGCATTTGGGAGCCGATTCGAGGGGCAAGAGTATTGCGGAGTAGCTTTTTGGACTATTCTGAGGTAAGTAACGATTGTAACTCTAAACCTGAGTATGAAACCCCGGTATTTTACATTGTTTTGGTAAATGAGGTGACACACATGCTAGGTGACGAGCGTGTGGGCATGCACCTATAGGGATTGTGACTTGGTCCGTCCCGTAGCGAGTATTAAGCCGCATATTCGATTTGAAACCTTACGATATCCTGTATTTTAGAACTTAGTACTTGTTTATGGGTTGTAAGCCATGTTTGGGGCCTTGTGCCGACCTGTTAGACTTTCAGACGTACTTTTATACTATTCTCACAGTATCCTGATAGAACATTTGCAAACTCAGTCACGTTTTCTACTTATTGTTATTTTCACTGTTATTATCACTGCTTTGAAACTCTGAGAGGTATTTTGGGGTTGAGTCTGGTGAGTTGAGATGAGTTGCCCGAGTGGCTTGTGAGGATGACTGAGTGAGGCCGAGAGCCGAATATGTGAGGATATTTATGGATCGTGCTGCAAGTCGCAGCAATATATATATATATATATATATATATATATATATTATATGCATCGGGCTGCACACCGCAGCAATATACATTATATATGGATCGGGCTACACGCCGTAGCATATATATATATATTGGATCGGGCGGCACGCCACAACAACATAGTGCTTGGGCTGTAGGAGCCCCTCCAGAGTCGGTACACCCCCAGTGAGCACAGTCGACTATAATATGGATCGGGCTGCACGCCGCAGCGTATTATATATGGATCGGGTTGCGTGCCGCAACAATATATGTATATATATTATATATTGGATCGGGCTGCACGCCGCGGAAATTGAGTGGATTTCTGGTACTTGTTGAGTGAGAGTGCTTAGTGAGAGCATGGCATACTGATAGTGGAGATATGAGTGACTGAGATACCTTGATATGGCGGATATCGGGCCTGAGAGGTGGATTCATTGTAAATTTTACTGTTTTCTCACTCTTCTTTACACTGAGTTTTCCTAACAAAGTTGAACTGTCGTTTTTACAAAATATGATTTATAAATGCTCGTCACTGCAGTTTTTAGTTACTTTGGTTACTTAGTGAGTTGGTGTACTCACGTTACTCCCTACACCCCTATGTGCAGATCCAGGTACCGGACCATCTCGCTAGTGTCTTCTGACGTGCTTGGATTTCTGCTCGAGGATCGAGGTAGCTGCTCAGCGTCCACAGCTGACCTCCCTTCCTTCCTATTCCTATACTTTGATGTTTCTTTTGGACTTGTATTAGCAACAGAGTTGTATTTTGATACGTTGATTATCCTATTAGATGCTCATGACAATTGACTCCCGAGGTCTGGGGGCGGTTTTCGTTGTTTTCTTTTATTATTACTTCTGTTGAGATTATCTAAAAAGCGGATCTTTATCAGTTATGAGTTTTTATTTATATAAAACAGACAAGGGTTGTTTTCACTATGTTAAAGAGCTAGCCTAGTTTCACTTAGGCGCCATCACGACCTTTATTGATTTGGGGTCGTGACAGTAGGTGCCCTAACGCACCTTAATTCGTTAGGTGACGACTCTTCAAATTCTTTATATCCCTTCTCCCAAAAGGAAACGAGTTATCCCAATAATGTCAAAAACCCTGACTGATCCGAAAGGAGAGAAAAAAGGGGGCGCGACAGGCGGCTTGGCCATTATCCGCATATGCGCACACCCTACCGCACCTACGTGTCCGCACCTGCGGCTCCCCCTCCCGCAGGTGAGAAACACCAGAACCAGCAACTTTAGATTTTGATTAAGTCTATTTTCCTTCCCGTTGAGCACCCGAAACACACCCGAGGACCCCGAGACCTCAACCAAACCTACCAACCAGTCCTATAACCTCATTCGAACTTAGTCGAGCCTTCAAACCACATCACATAACACCAAAAACAAGAATTAAACATGAATTCAAGACTAAGAACTTGGCATTTTTTCAAAATCCACAAACGATGCCGAAACACGTCAAAACTAGTCCGAATGACCTCATATTCGACACACAGGTCACAAATGACACTACGAACCTACAGCCACTCTCAGAATTCCATTCCGAGCTCAATATCAAAATTTTACCTATCGGCCGAAATCGCCGAAATCGCCGAAAATCTGACTTTCGCTAATTCAAGTCTAAATCTATTACAAACCCCGTAAATACATTCCGGACGAGCTCTTAACCCCAAAATTGCTCAATGGAGCTAACGGAGTCGACGAAATTCCATTCTGGATCCGTCTTCACACAGTTCCGACTACGATCCGATTTCTAAGGCTTAAACTCATAATTAGGGACTATGTGTCCCAAAACTCTCCAAATTATAACTAATCACTCCGGCAAGTCCCAATAGCAGAAACAAACATGGGGAAAGCAGTTATTAGGGGCTCGGGGATCAAACTCTCAAAACGACCGGCCGGGTCGTTACATGAGACTATTGAGATATTTAGAAATTTCGGGTTCATGTTCATCAGTTGTTTAGTAGAATTTGTTATCTTTTCGGTATGTGTTAGGCTTGCATAGTTATAGAGACTATGTGTCATCACGACTCCTCAGAGGGATATTGGGTCATGACATTTTGGCTTTGTGCAACAAGAATGCTCCTCACAGGAAACACACAAGGGGTAAGGTGTATGCTGGGGGTATGCCGTACGGGCATAGTGCGAGGGTAAAATTTCAAAATACTATAAATGAGCCATGATATGAATCTGGATTAGTCGGACCAAAGAATTACTAGATGATTAAACCATAAATATATATACGGCCACGCGTTTTACTAGTTTTTATCCAACTTTTATCTCCTTCCTTCTAATTGATTTTAGCTCCTTTCTCTACATGTCTTGAACAAATTTATTTTTTATTGCAAATCTAAACTGAGCTTTTAGGCGGTACCGATGCTTTGTAGAAACATAGGATGCACAAATATGATAAAAAATTGTAAAGATGAATTCAATGCCAGATAGTGCCTCACACAAATTTCATGAAAGTAAATCAGGGCTGTAAGCAAATGCAAAGAGAGAGCATTAACATTTCCACTTTTCTCAACTTGAGCATCCCACGTACTGTATTTTATGTAAATGCTCAAAATGACTAATTCTTTCAGATATTTTCCCTCTACTTTCGCTGATCTCTCTACATTCTGGAAATGTCAACGGCAGGAAGAAAATAGAATGTACAAAGGAAAACCTTGTGTTCAGTTAATCAAGTTATACAGGTGGAGGTGGCAAGTCTAATAGAAGCCAGAATCCAACACAGTCATCAGAATTCAGGTCATTTTGAATAGCAAGGAAGTGCAAACCTCCACATGCTTTCTTTGCTGCTTCCCAAGCTTCTGCTTCACTTGTGGATACAGGGTTTTTCTTGTAAGTGGCATAAATGTAGCGGGTAGAGATACCCACAGACAAAATTAAGGAAGCTCGGGCAACATCAGCTTCAATCGAACAGACTTCCAAACCATTCATCCAAGCTGTAGTAGTGCACAACAAAAATATGAATATCTTTATATGTAGCAGATAAAAACATTTCTAGAGAACACGATATTCTGCGTTGAGGTAATAAAAGAGAAATGTTATAAAGGTTATGACCATAAAATGATCTCTCATTTAAGCCTAGAATTATCTAAAGGTGCTGGTTACAGACAGCATACTGATGGGTTGACAAAACTTTACCTTAAATTTGGACATAGACGTATTGTTTGTTAGCCCAACAAATAGAGCAGAAAGACAGATTTCAAATCTAAACGAGTGGAAACCGTACTTAAGGTGGACAGACACTCTGCACTTGGAAAACATGGGGAAGCTTTGAGTCCAAGGAACATGTGTTTTTGGAGGAGATTGATCCGTTTGTCAAGCCCCAAATGAATTAACTTCTGGAAAGGGCTAACACCAAATGCTTCAATCACATATTGGGAAATTGAAGAACACCCGACATCATTCGGATCCGTTATTTCCTTCTCAAAAGCATGTTGGGAAATTGAAGAGTCATATCTTCAAAGACATTATTTTTTTCAATCATCTAACAACTAGACAATGACATGCAGTAATTGAGGCCAGGCCTCCATTTTCATCAACGGTTGCAGTTATCATATAAATTTGCGTGCAGAACCATCATTGCTTTAAGAAGACAATACTCCAACAAAAATGATTTTTCAACAGACTGAACAAATGCAGTAGCAGTTATGAATAATAAAACATTGACTACAAGTTTATCCACTCTATCTCTCCAAGATAGAGTTGTCTTTAAAAATTTATAACTATATAGTAGAGCAATCAGAGTACAAATTACCATTACTGCCCAGAGTTATCAGGCTACTTGAAAGAAGTAATGAAATCCAAACAAACCACATCTCGGAACAGTATAGGTATTCTAATTAATCCTTACAGGAAGGTTCAACCTACGAGGAATAGCCTTTTATCCCTTATTTCCTTTTGGTGCACCCATGAGGTTCCTATAAGTATAGAAGATTGTGTCTCATTTGTAGAAAACCGTATCATTTTGTAAGGCTTTCTACTTTTTGTATACTTCTTGTATAGGGGTGTTTTTTTCCATTGTTCATATAATTTTGTTGCTTGATCAAACAAAAAGAGGGTTCAACACTTCAACCTATGGCCTCAGGATTTTGGGCTCACAACCTGCCATCTCTGCTTTCTGACTGGTTATACTGATTATTGAACAATTAAATCCTTAGACGCCCTGCCTTGACATTGCGGTCATGACAAATTGTTGCAAACTAGAATTGTGATGTTGATTTATTTCAGTGAAATGCGAGTCTATTCAAAAAAGGGAAGAAACGGAAAGTATGTCAACGTATACTGATAGAGAATATGAGAGTCATAAAAGAACTATGATGGAAACTTGTGAATCTAGGAACAACACCTGTGCTCGTGCATGCTCACAAACTCACATAAAAAAGAAAAGTTAAATCAATAAAGTTAAAAAAGATTGGTAAAGCTATCATACCTGCTAATGGTTTTGCACGTGAGGTTGCAACCGCTAGTCCGGGAATCAATGTTTTGTCCTCAATTTCGATCCCCAGAAGATCCAAGTCTAAACTTGCACCAAAAACTAACCTAGTCTCCAGGTTAGATACTTCCTCACGAACAGCTACAAACAAGATGAACTGTAAGTCATAATTCTGAAGGTACAATATGAAATATTATAGTAGTAATTTATTTCAAACTTGATATTGGTTCTAATCCAAGTCTATATTCTCAAAACGAAATTCCAGTGAGAAATATGGCAAATTACAATATAGATTCCAGACAAAGAGGTGCAAACAAACAGTGTAACTGTGTAAGATAGAAAATTTGCAACTCATCAAAAGCTTCCACGAGGAAATTAGAGATCCTCGGTTAGTCCTTTATCTTCCAGAATGTTACACTTAAAGTACCTGAAAAAGGCAACTGGACAAAGGCCCACTTTTCTCCATAAAGATTCTCAGGAAGTTCCATTGGGAAAGGATTGTCAAGTGCAAGAAGTGGCTTGGCTCCTTTTTGAAAACCAGGATGGCGAGTATAAATAGTTTCATAGCGGTCTTCGAGCCAAAGAACAAGTGATAAACACTGAAATACAGCAGCAGACATTAAAATATACTTCTAGAGAAGAAATGGCATTGATTAATGATTTAAAGCATGTTTTAACACAAATTAAGACAAATGTGTGTTAAAGCTCTCTAACTTCAAAAGTGTAAAATATTGTTGTAACGTTGTTATACCCTCAGGAAAGTACCTGTCTGTGCCCATCAGGTGCATTGACAAGATATACTAGTGCTCAATTTACTGTTGCAGACCTAAATCCTCACGTCTATTTTTTATGTCATTACTAGTCCAACTTTTTAATCATAGTACTCTGAAAACTCTCAAATTACAAATCATTAAAATGGTAACAATGGAACGAAAGAATTATTACTAGCAGTAGCATTGATGAAAAGGCTCAAAGAAATAAGGAACAAACATAATCTTTTTTACTAAATAGGAGTTTCCAGATATACATTCCAAACGACTTTTAATTGGGAGAATCTTATAAGGACTCAAAACATATTAGCTTCTTTTTGTCAAAATGAAGTGTCGTCAATACAACCAACAAATTATGTTTGCCAAAAGTTTAGCCAATACAACTGTTGATAACAAGTTTCTTCAGAACAATAAAAACTTGAAATTAAAAGTAAGAAAAAAAGAAAAAAAGGGGGGATTGCAGAGTATTTGCAGTCATCTTGTACTAGTTATTTCTTCACCGTCACCACTGATTCCTCACAGACAGGAAGGGGATTGTTTAATATGGGCCTCTTTTGTTTTCTTCTTATCAAAGAATGAACTTTTGTTACTTCACAGATCAAAAACCAACTTTCCCATTTCATTTGGCCATTACTGAGGGCACAGAAAGGAGTCTGAAACTGATATGCATTTTCAGATCAAATACGAAAATGAAGCTCTCCATTATATATCTAACTGAAGCATGGAAAGGGGAAGCTTCTCTTGGAGAGACTAAAAACACAGAGGACAGTAAAAGAAAAATATCCAATATACAGGACAGATTTGTAACCAAGTCAACACAGGGTTAATACTGATGAGGTAGCTGTTTTATGCTAACGAGACAGCTAGACAAAAAACAGCCTTCTCACACACCAGAAGGTAGTAGTTCCATTCAAGTTTTTCTCTAGCCGGGTTATTTTAAATGTAACAGCCAATTGCAATAAAGAATCTCTGTTTAAACAATTATGATGAAATCAGCAAAGGAAATCTACAAAAGCTCATTGTTCATAGAAAATTTATATCTTTATACCAATAGTCACCAAAAGAGAAAATGAAGGCAGCATTTTATATGCTTAATTGTATCCTTATGGATTTACTGGGAAAATATGGTATGATCAACACAACTTTTCACAAACTTCATAAGATAAAAAACCGGCCACTTAACAATTCATGTCATTGATCATCCCGAGAAGAATGTCAGCAACCACTTATGTTTTACTATAAAATACTATATTGCTAAAGCAATTGAATTATGCATTTCCTACTGCTAAAATCTTTGTAAAAGTAGTTCACCATAAGTATCATCTAAACACTATAATTTCTGCGGAGAAAATGATCAGGCAAATACCCGTTTGCTAGGAACAGGTTTGATGCCAAGCTCATTGCAAGCTCTTGTAATAATTGTCTGCATTTGTGACCTAAAATTCAAAAGATTCAAAACTCCATATCAATTATGCAACAGAAATACTCCCTCTGTCCCAATTTATGTGATGCACTTTGCTTTTTAGTATGTCACAAAAAGAACATACTTTTCTATATTTTGAAATATTTTAACTTTAAACTTCTTAATTTACCCTTAAATGATACTCCCTCCGTTTCATATTAAATGAGGTTGTTTGACTCGGCACGGAATTTAAGGGAAAAAAAAAAAAGACTTTTGAAATTTGTGGTCTTAAAAACTTAAGGGGTAAAGCTTTGTGGGGCCATGACTTTTGTACGGTTATAAAAGCTTATCATTACGGGTAAAATGGATAAAATGAAGAATTTAAAGTTGAATTATTTTCAAATTTAGAAATGTGTCATTTATTTTGGAACAGACTAAAAAGGAAAGTATGCATTTAATATAAAACGGAGGGAGTATGATTTACAGCCAGAAGTTACACACTTCGAGTACAGTCAAACTAGATCACATAAAACGGGAAGGAGGGAGTAGAAAAAACAGAAAGGAATACATGAATCAACAAAGCCACGAATGTTGGACTAGAAAACTAACCTGAAGAAGCGGATTTTATCTGGTAAGGGCACGCCTAAGTCATCACTTATGGAGACTAAAGCATCTTTCAAAGTGATGCTATTGATAACATTATTTGGAAAATATTTGGTATACTGAAGGGACAAGGAATCATCACAAACAACAAGCTCCCATAACTTTTTGCCTCTAATATCAAGAATTGGCCTAGAGCAAAAATCTATTTCCCACTCAGAAATGCTCTGAGGGTCAATTTCAGGGTCAAGATAGACTAATTCAGCAGTGGGGTCATCATCATCTTCTTCAGCTTCCAACGTTGATGAAATGGAAGAAGCTTCAGAAATTGAACATGATGGAGAATGAACAGACTTGACCTTGGTTTTGGGAAATTTTGCAACTGATTGAAAGGGGAATTCAGTTAAACAAGTGAAATTGGAAATGGGTTTATGAGTTTGAAGTAAAGAGTGTCTGATTCTTGAAGGGTTGAATCTTAGAGCAGCCATGGCAGCTAAATTTTCAAGCAGCACTGAAAGAAATTGTAGAAAGGTGAATGAAATGTAATCTCTTCCACTTATTTTGGCACAACATAGCCGTCAGATCAAATGGAATCAACGGTCTGGAGTTGTCCAAGCTTATTGAGGTGATTACAGTTTTTAACGGTCTTTGCATAGGCATTTTTAGTGGCATATCAATTTAGCACTAGGGACAATTCTTATTGATTTGGGATTAATTATAATGAAATACAACTTCTCTATTTATAAGAAAAAAATAATTTAGTCACCAAATAATAAACTCTAAAATTTCTATAAAATATAGATATTCACCTTCAATTCAATTTTATTTATAACACTCCCCTTGAATGTTTATTCAACAGATAATGTGCCTTGTTAAAATTTTAACTAAAATAAAGCTCAGTGGAAAAAAAAATTTAGAGAAGGAAAAAGAGTACACATATCTAACAATACGCCTTTTGGTTGCCTCGTTAAAAAACTTGCAAGGAAAACCCAGCGGGACAAAACCTTATAAGGGAAAAAGAGTACAACATGTATTAACTCCCCCTAATGAGTGCATAAATTCACATCTTTAAGCCTTTGCATTCCAATCTTGTGCACCATCTTCAAAAGATTGTTGGTAGAGATTCGATAAATAAATCAGCATATCAACTTGTATGAATATGTTGCACCTTGAAATTATCATTCTTGATGGATATGTAATGTCTTCATATAATGTTGTGGAATGACTTTTTCAATATCTCCATAGAGGCAAAAAAAATTGCTATCACGTTATCATGCTTATAGTAATGGCAAGATACATATGTGCACAAATTACACTTAGGATATGATACTTCTGAACCAAGAATTGTATATGCTTTAAGTGACTTGAATCCTTCGGGGAATGTCATATAAGTTAAGCCATATAAGCCATTTAAATAGACTTTAGATGCGTATCAAGTTTTCATGTCATGCTAGACATCTAAGATAGATAAAAGTGATTGCACACACTATTGACTTTATACTTTCAAGTATTTGAACTGCAGGTCCAAAACTATATGCCTTTTATATGAAATAAATTCTATTCGAATTGTGTCTCTATCATTTGGCCAATATTTGTATGTCTATGTTCGACAGACTTAAGATCCCATCTATACTTAGCGCTGTCATAGATACCGTCGACGGACATTTTATATCGGTTCCAACATTTTTCATAAAGATAACATAGAGATCCTTCATATTTTCAGGTACCTGAACCTCTCATGATATTTTATGAAGTATTATGTCACGTCATCTTCTAGACCACTTGCCTCCTTTTTATGATCATTTTGAGCATTTTCTCATCTTCTATATCAAGAATTTTATTTGAAGTCGATTTGTCTATACGCTTTAAGCATACCATAGCCTTTGTCCTTGTAGGACTTATTCTAATATGAACATTTGCAATAAGAATATAGTTACTTTCTTTGGTCAGCAAATGCATTTGACATGCTTTACAATATATTGCAGATGAATTATCTTTTTATGAACTTCATATTCATATTGTTTTATTCAAGGATCTAGATTACAAATGATAGTTCATTCCACATAACTATATCTCAATTGTTTATCCACTCTCCCCCTCATGTTAGAAAAACTAACTTGCTTCCTCAACTTTGGTAACACATCTTTGTGCGTTCTGGTGTTAACCAAACGCATATCAATAATAACAAAATTAAATTATTTGATTCCTGACCCTGAACCATGTTATATCTCGCGTTTTTGTACGTTAAACTTTCGTCTTCAGTTAATCGACGTAGACTCGGGGATGAGATTATCTTGAGGTTATACACATTTATGTAATTTATAACAAGTGATAAGTAAGTGCCGTGAAGGATAAAGGGTAAACGAATCAAAGAAAATGAGTTTCATTTAAGGTTGTCGATTTGGGATAAAATACGACCTAAGCTACAATTCTCGACATTTATGGACTAATGCTATACAAGGTACCCCACGATCACGATAGTAGCGTATGCAAAGTGTATTAAAAGTGAGTAGTATTTTAAGTAAGTTGAGATAATTCTTAATTATATGGGTAATTAATTGATTATTGGTTAATGAGAAATTAATTAGTTAAATAAGACATTAGTGAATAATTAAGATTTTGGGATAAGGCCTAAGAGGCCCAAAAACGTGGCAACACCCCTAAAAATCAAAATAACTCTTAAAGTCTTGCATAAATGTCACATTTTTTAGAATTATAGTGGCTTAGTCACCACTTGAAGTAGGCCCACACCCACTCAAACACACTTAGAGATATGTGACCATTTTGTTTCATTTGGTCTCTAGATTTTGCAAGAGCTTCAATTATAATTTTCTTTCTATTAGGAGTCACGTTAGAACATATTGAAGGAATACATGACATTTTCCTACCCCAATACCAAATACACACGATGGAGCACTTACTAGGCATTGGATTTTTGTTACTGTTATGAGATTTTGCAATTATAAGGGAATATGGTGTAATGTTTCTCAAGAGAATTGGTTCAGGTATGTTAAGGCTATCCCTTCTTTCCTTTTGGCATGATCCGTACGATACAAACGAAACGAGCAAGTGCACAACATCCATAAATGACTCTATTCATAGAAATACAAGAGATGCTTATGTTCTTGATTCCCAATATGTCTTTTTATTTATCGTTTGTTCATGAGTCTCAGAAAATACGTAAGTTGATAAATTTTACTTCATGATATTATTCAAAGGCATAATGGTCTTACGACATTCCAAGAGATTTTATTGGCGTACTTCTCAAGCATTGCATTCATTTATACATGTACATTGACCCATAACCAGATGGAGTTATATACGCGTATATATGTATATTATATGTATATGAGATATTGGAAAAGATTATGGCGTCATATACGCACCACCACACGATCAGCTGGTATATGTTGATGAGTTTGCCCACAGTGGCCGAGATGATATGATGGGATTCCCTCAGAGGCTTGATGATATTATATATACCTATACCTATGCATGACACGACACACACACGTGCATGACATTATATGTGATGACCCAAAAGGTCATCTTATGTAATTTAAGCCTTATCTGTGTTCTAAGGCTCTGAGAGCCTCCGTTAGTCTCACCTCGTTATGCGTGCGCAGCCCGGACGTGTAGCCGGGAAGCTATTATGTGAAAAGTTGATGAAAAAAATGAGTTTTGATAATTAACGAATGAATATAGTTGACTTTAGTCAACATTTCTGGTAAACGGACCCGGGCTCGTGATTTGACGGTCCCGGAGGGTCCGTAGGAAAATATGGGACTTGGGCATATGCTCGGAATCGAATTCCGAGGTCCCAAGCCCGAGAAATGAATTTTTAAAAGAAATTGTTTTCTGAAAATAATAAAGGAATAAGAAAGTGAATAATTATGTGAAAACAGTGTTACCGGGCCCGTATTATGGTTCCGGAGCCCGGAACAGGTTTATTATATATTAATTGTCTTATTTGTAAAATTTGGTGTAAAACGGGCGTGAATTGAGTGGTTTCGGATCATAATGAGGTTTTGAGATTTTTAAAAGAACTTGAAATGTGGCATGGAAAGTGATGTTATGTTCCCGAGGTCCGAATGAGATTCCGAGACCGGGAATAGTACCGTGGTGTCATTTATAACTTATCTGCAAAGTTTGAAGTCATTCCGAGCAGGTTAGGCCGGTTCGATGATTTGAAATGAATTCTAGAATTTTAAGTTCTTAAGATTTGATTAAATAAGTTTTGGGGTTTGATTTCGAGTTCCGCTGTTGTTTTTCGTGTTCCGAAAGTTCGAGCGAGTCCACTTAGTGATTTAGGACTTGTGGGTATATTTGGACGGGGGCTCGGGTGGGCCCAGGTGCCTCCCGGACCCCCGCGCGAGGCCAAAAACCAGCAAAAGTCACTGTTGGTGCACAACAGCTGGTGTGACCGCAGGTGCGGTTGCCCAGCCGCAAGTGCGGAACCGCCCCTGCGGTCCCAGCCTTGCAGGAGCGACCGCAGTCCGTTTGCCCAGAGTCCGCAGGCGCGGGACTCATCCCGCAGGCGCGAGACCGCAGGCGCGGTCCAAGCCCTCGCAGGCGCGGGATTTCCGGCAGGGGCGACTAAATCCCCGCAGGAGCGGCCACCGCAGGAGCGGATACTTTTCCGCAGGAGCGGCTCCTTCTGGGCTGGCCCAAGACCGCAGGTGCGACCATTTTTCCGCAGGTGCGAAAATCGCCCAGTTAATTCTAATTCCTAAGTCCAAAACAGAACACTTGCGTGTATTATTAAAAGTTCATCTCTTCCTCCATCCCCAACCTCCATTAGCGATCCTTGAGTCCATTTTTCCTCCCTTGCTACTCGG
>ML298634.1:13956-35379 GCA_005239495.1 Nicotiana undulata | reverse complement strand
TACACCCCCGGGCCCACATGCTCGGATTCCGGAAATTTTCGAAGATATCACTCACCCATAGCCTAAGGGTCTTTAATATATAATTTTTATATGATTTCATGGTAGAAAAGTTGTGAAATTTCCTAAAGTTCATCAACCCTAGGTTTTCACTCTAACCCCTATGATTTCCACTATTTAGATGTTAATCTACAAAAGCTTTGGTGTAATAATCTAACATTTAAATAGAATTTACTTACCTCTTATTAGCTAGGTTGTGGAGGGTTCTTCCCAAGCTCTCAAGTACTCAATGGAGGTGTAAAAGAAAAAGAATGAAGGAAATCCCGTGTTTAAGTGAAAGTGCACTACCTGGCCTACAGGGGTTCCGCACCTGCGGCTCGAGGACCGCACCTGCGGTCTCGCGCTTGCGAGCTTGGGCTCGCACCTGCGGAGTTGGACAGGAAAGACGGGGCCCGCACCTGCGGTTTCGCTCATGCGGAATTGAATCCGCACCTTCGAGGCTGGGACCGCAGAAGCGGTCCCGCACTTGCGGCTGGGCAACCGCACCTGCGGTCACACCAGATCATGTGCACCAGCTGCATTTTTAGCTGGTTTTTTGGCCTCGTGTGGTGTCCCGGAGGCGCCTGGGCCAACCCGAGCCCCCGTCCAATTATACCAAAAAGTCCTAAATCATAATACGGACTCGCTCGAGCCTTCGGAACACCCGAAACAACGCTAAATCTCAAAATCACCCCTCAAAACCCCTAGGATCAAACTTAAGAATTTCTAAGTTCTTGATTTCGGTTTCAATGCGCTGAACCGACCTATACTACTCGGAATGACACCAAATTTTGCAGGCAAGTCATGAATGACATAACGGAACTATTCCAGGTCTCGGAATTCCGTTCAGACTTCGATAACATAAAATCACGTTCCAACCCAAATTTCAAACTTAAAGAAACTCTATTTCGCTATTTTGCGTCGAAACGCTCCCGGGTCATCCAAAACCTATTTCGGACATACGTACAAGTCTGAAATCATCATACAAAGCTGTTGGAATCGTCGCAACTCGATTCCGAGGTCGTTTACTCAAAATATTGACCGAAGTCAAACATGGCTTTAAAAGCCAACCTTAAGGAACCAAGTATTCCTATGCTATTCTAAACACTTCCAAATCCCGGACCACCCGTCCCCGCAAGTCACAAATCACGATAAGCCACTACAGAAAGTCTTATTTAAGGGAACGGGGTCCGAATATGGAAAATGACCGGTCGGGTCGTTACATTCTCCACCTCTTAAACAAAGGTTTGTCCTCGAACGGGTCTAGAATCATACCTGAAGTGCTGAATAAGTGTGGATATCTTCTCCCCATGTCCTCCTCGGAATCCCAAGCCCTCTCCTCGACCGGTTGGCCCCTCCACTGGACCTTTACCGCAAAAATTTTCTTAGATCTCAACTGGCGGTCCTGCCTATCATTAATAGCAACTGGCTCCTCCTCGTAACCCAACCTCTCATCCAACTGAATAGTACTGAAATCAACAGCGTGAGAGAAGTCGGCGTGGTATCTCCGGAGCATGGATACGTGGAATACCGGATGGACTCCCGATAAGCTGGGAGGTAAGGCAAGCTCAGAAGCAACCTCTCCAACTCGCCTCAATACCTCGAAAGGACCTATGAACCTCGGGATCAGCTTGCCCTTTTTCCCGAATCTCATAATACCCTTCATCGGTGAAACCTTCAGCAGGACCCTCCATAAATGACACATCACGTGCCCTCTGATCCGCGTAGCTCTTCTGTCTGGACTGTGCTATGCGGAGCCTCTCCTGAATCAACTTCACTTTCTCTAAAGCATCCCTCACCAGGTATACACCATATAACTTAGCCTCACCAGGCTCAAACCACCCGATAGGAGAACGACATCGCCGACCATATAAAGCCTCAAATGGGGCCATCTCGATGTTGGACTGATAACTATTATTGTAAGCAAACTCGACCAAAGGCAAGAACTGGTCCCACTGGCCTCCAAAGTCAAGTACACATGCTCTGAGCATGTCCTCCAATATCTGAACTGTATGCTCCGACTGACCATCAGTCTATGGATGAAACGCTGTGCTGAGATCTATCTAAGTACCCATCTCTCTCTATGAAATTCTCTCCAAAAGTGCGAGGGGAACTGAGGACCTCGACCTGATATAATGGACACCGGTACACCGTGCAACCGGACTATCTCTCGAATGTAGATCTGAGCTAACCTCTCAGAAGTATAAATAGTAGCCACAGGAATGAAATACGCCAATTTGGTCAATCTATCCACGATAACCCAAACCGCGTCAACCTTCCGCAACGTCCGAGGCAACCCAACCACAAAGTCCATAGTAATGCGCTCCCACTTCCACTCAGGAATGGGCATCTGCTGAAGTAGGCCCCCTGGCCTCTGGTGCTCATACTTAACCTATTAGCAATCAAGACACCTAGCCACATACTCCTCAATGTCCCTTTTCATCCGTCTCCACCAGAAATGCTGCTTCAAATCACGATACATCTTCGTAGCACCAGGATGAACAGAATACCGCGAACTGTGTGCCTCCTCAAGAATCCTCCGCCTAAAGCCATCAACATTATGAACACACAATCGACCCTGAAGTCTCAGAACGCCATCCTTGCCAATAGTAACCTCCTTGGCACCACCCTGAACCACTGTCTCCTGTAGTTCTTCCCAACACGGATCATCATACTGCCGAGCCTTAATCTCCCCCAATAATAAAGACTGAGCACCCACATAAGTTAGAACTCGACGAGGCTCTGAAAGGTCTAATCTCACCAAGCGATTGGCCAAGGACTGAATGTCTAAGGCTAGAGGTCTCTCCTCAGCTGCAATATAAGCCAAGTTACCCATACTCTCTGCTTTCCTACTCAAAGCATCTGCTACCACATTCGCCTTGCTCGGATGATAAAGAATGGTCATGTCATAATCCTTTAGTAACTCAAGCCACCTGCGCTGCCTCAAATTAAGATCCATCTGCTTGAGAAAGTGATGCAAGCTGCGGTGGTCTGTATAAACCTCACAAGACACCCCATATAAGTAATGCCTCCAAATCTTAAGAGCATGAGCAATCGCCGCCAACTCCAAATCGTGTACAGGGTAATTCTTCTCATGAATCTTCAGCCGGCGCGAAGCATAAGCAATAACTCTCCCTTCCTGCATCAATACACACCCCAAGCCAACGCGTGAAGCGTCGCAATACACCGTATACATCCCCGAACCGGAAGGGAATACTAGAACTGGTGTCGAAGTCAATGCAGTCTTGAGCTTCTGAAAGCTCGCCTCACACTCGTCAGACCACTGAAATGGAGCATTCTTCTGAGTCAATCTAGTCAATGAAGCTGCAATGGATGAACAACCCTCTACAAATCGCCGGTAATAGCCTGCTAGACCCAAGAAACTCCTGATCTCTGTCGCTGAAGTAGGGCGTGGCCAACTCTGAACTGCCTCAATCTTCTTAGGATCAACCTTGATACCCTCTCCAGATACCACATGCCCCAAGAATGCCACGGAGTCCAACCAAAACTCACACCTGGAGAACTTAGCATATAGCTTCTGTTCTCGCAAGGTCTGGAGCACAACTGTCAAATGTTGCTCGTGCTCTCCCATGCTACGTGAATAAATCAAAATGTCATCAATGAAGACGATGACAAAGGAATCAATATACGGCCTGAACACCCTGTTCATCAAGTCCATAAATGTTGTCGGGGCATTAGTCAAGCCGAAGGACATCACTGGGAACTCATAATGGCCATATCTCAGAAGCAGTCTTCAAAACATCCGACGCCCGAATCTTCTGCTGATGATACCCCGATCTCAAGTCAATTTTAGAAAATACCCTGGCACCCTGCAGCTGGTCAAACAAATCATCGATGCACAGTAATGGATACTTGTTCTTAACAGTTACCTTGTTCAACTGCCGGTAATCGATACACATCCGCATAGACCCATCTTTCTTCTTTACAAATAGAGCTGGAGCACCCTACGACAACATACTCGGTCTGATAAACCCTTTAGCCAACAACTCCTCAAGCTGCTCCTTCAACTCATTCGGAGCCATACGGTACAGGGGAATAGAAATAGGTTGAGTGCCTGGAGCTACATCAATGCAAAAATCAATATCCTGATCCGGAGGCATGCCTGGAAGGTCCGAAGGGAATACATTGGCAAACTCTCGAACAACTGGCACTGAATCAATCATCGAAAACTTGGTGGTGGTGTCCCACACATAAGGAAGATATGCCAAACACCCCTTCTCGACCATATGTCGAGCCTTCAGGAAGGAAATAACTCTACTAGCTGCACTAAATGAGGAACCTCTCCATCCCAGCCTAGGCAACTCGGGCATGGCTAAAATAACCGTCTTGGCAAGGTAATCCAAGATGGAATGATGAGGAGATAGCCAATCCATGCCCAGGATAATCTCAAAATCAACCATGTCGAGCAATAGAAGGTCCGCTCTAGTCTCGAACCCACAAAAGGTGATCACACAAGACCAGTAGACCCGGTCTACCACCAAAGAATCACCCACATGAGTGGACACATATATAGGAGAATCCAAGGACTCGCAAGGAACATCAAGAAAACAAGAAACTTAGGCTGACACATATGAATAAGTAGATCCTGGATCAAATAGCACTGATGTCTCCCTACCACATACTGAGATAATAATGGTGATCACGGCGTCTGAGGCCACTGAATCTGCTCGGGCCGGAATGGCATAGAATCTGGCTGGAGTACCTGAAGGTTGTCCTCCGCTGAACGGAATAGGAGCTAGCTGAGCTCCCCCCTGACTGGCCTCCACCTCTGGGACGACCTCTACCAGCCTGTCCTCCACCTTTGGGTGGACAGGGCACCGGTGCTGAGTATGTAGGCTGATAACTCTGCTGAACAGCCTTGCCCCAAAGCCTGGGACAAGTCCTCTTTATATGGCCTGAATCCCCACACTCATAGCATCTCACTGGAGGCATGGCCTGCTGCCCTAAAGAAAAACAAGAACCCTAAATAGCTGGGGGACGGTGAGAAACCTCTGGCATAGAACTAAAGCAAGGACTGGGAGAACCTTGATGACCTGAATACCCGCCGGAGGAACCCTGAATGGCTTGTGGGCGGTAAGAACTCTCCGTCATGGCACTGAAGTAAGGTCTCACTGGAACATCACGGGGAGGTGGTGGAGGAGCTGAATATGGAGGCTTTCTAGGCTTGCCTCTGCTGAACTGACCCCTGCCCCTGCCTGGGGCGCCTTGGAAATCTCCAGAAAATCTAACTCTCTTATCCGGATGACCCTGCTCTATGCCCCTCGATCGGTAACCCTCAATCCGGCGAGCTATCTCGACCAGAAGCTGATAAGGAGTACCTAGTTCCACCTCTTGGGCCATGTTGGCCCTAATACATGAGTGCAACCCAGCTACAAATCTCCGCACTTTCTCATCCTCTGTAGGAAGAATCATGAGTGCATGACGGGACAACTCTTGAAACCTGGCCTCGTAATTCGTCACTGTCATCTGCCCCTACTCCACCTGATCAAATTGATACCGGAGCTCATCCCTCTCGGAGGGTGGAATATACTTGTCCAGGAACAGCTGAGTGAACTGCTCCCATGAGAGAGAAAGGGAACCTGTTGGCTTACCCAGGATGAATGACTACCACCATCTGCGGGCCCTGCCCTCTAGCTAAAAAAGTAGTGAAATCAACTCCATGGGACTCCAAAATCCTCATGTTATGCAGTATGTCCCTGCACCTATCAATAAAGTCCTGGGCATCCTCGCCCCTCTCACCTCCGAAGACAGGAGGGTGCAATCGAGTCCATCTATCAAGTAACTTCTGCGGATTGGCGTCCGCAACTGGTCTAAGCTAAGGCTCTACTGCTGGCTGTGCTCCACCCGCTTGGTAAGTACCCGGAGTCTGATATACTGCTGCTGCATGACCTGCAGCCTGGGTGGTAGGGGTATGATCTCCCCCTCCTGCCTGAGATGTAGCAGGGTCCGCTGGAAATAAACCAGCCTGAGTCATAGTATCCATGAACCGCATCATACGACCCATGACCTCCTGGAAGCCTTGTGCTATCGCAAAATCCATCGGAGCTGGATATGCTGGGGGCACCTCACCCTTCTCCTCCGGGATAGGATCCTTTGGAGGTGCTAATGGAGAAACTCTGGGACGCCCTCGTCCCCTATCTCGAGTCGGTGCCCTCCCCCGGCCTCTGCCACGACCTCGGGCTACGAAGGTAGCGGCATCTCCCGGGCCTGTAATATCAGCTGCACGAGTCCTCACCATCTATAAGAGAATAAAAGAGAGAGATTTAGTGAGACCATCGACTGCACGATAGAATGAGAATAAAGATAGATTTTTCCTAACACCCTGTAGCCTCCCGAAGATAAATACATACGTCTCCGTATCGATCCGCAAGACTCTACTAGGTTTGCCTGTGACTTGTGAGACCTACATGAACCTAGAGCTCTAATATCATGTTGTCACGACCAAAATTCCTATTAAGGTCATGATGACGCTCAACACCTAAGTCAGGCAAGCCAACACTAGTTACTAACGAAATTACTTAAACAAATGAGGTGTTCAAATACTTATCCAGTTTTAATTTAAGAAGTCCTTTAATAAAAGTGAGGAAGTGAAGCAAGTTGATTTAAAGTAACTCAAAATCATTGGCGAGCATAGACAGAGTAGCAAAATACTAGCGACTCAACTGCGTGTACCAAGACCTAGTGTCACAAGTCCACATGTGACTAGTGGAATATACAGATAGACAAAATAAATGTAATTGTCTGAAAGGGGTAGCCATAAATATCCCAAAAGTAATAGAAACTCCACAGTGCTGCTGAGGAACGCCAGGAAGAGGAGCTCACCGTGTAGTCAAATCCTGGTAGTACTCTCAGCGACGAACACCCGAATGGTGACCAGGTGCAACAACTTCAGAACCTGTACAATTAAGTACAGAAGTGTAGCATGAGTACATATAAAGAAATATGTACCCAGTGAGTATCCCGTCTAAACTCGAAGAAGTAGTGACTAGAGGTAGACGTGATACTTAGTAGGGTCAATAACCAATAATATGATTACATAAAGCTAGGCAAGAAAAGTAGTCATGAAAATCACTAAGGCATGAAGCTATCAACTATATAGGACTGCAATTTATTCTCATGAGTCAAATAGTAATTATCACAAAAGTCTCAAGTTCCCCTTACACGTGGGGTAATTTATTTAATAATGACAAGACTCTCAATCAAATACATAGCACATAATATGCCGAAGCGTACGGCCGAAGCGACGCGAAAATAAATGTGCACTGCTGAGGGTCGAGCGACACAAACCATAGATGCATCCATTACCCCGCTCGCGAATCGATCATGCGACGCGGTTGACATAAATATAGGGCTACCCCGCTTGCGAATCATACATACGAGATGGGTGCTCGTAGACATACACATAATTTATCAGGAAATTCAGGAATTTATCATGGATTATTCTTAAATTCAGGGATTAAGCACTTAAACTTACACATAGCTTCCTAAATTCTCATGTCAATTTCAAGGATAATAAGCGACTAGAAGCACATATAAAGATACAAGTAAAGCACATAAAGGCATGCTTGTGAGATCCTAAATTCTACCCGACGCAACAGAGTAGTAGCTACGCACGGACTCTCGTCACTTTGCGTGTACGTAGCCCCTCCCCCCGCAAATAAGGATAATTCAATCGTTTACATATACCTATGGGGACAATTCCCTCTTACAAGGTTGGAAAGGAGACTCACCTCATGTAGAATCTACTTCCCGGTCAAGAATGCGCCCGAAACTCCAAACTTTACACCCGAGGACTCGAAACTAGTCAAATGATATATAAATATGTCAATGCATGCTCAAAGTATGGAAATTCTCCTACTTATTTAGTAAATTCACTATTCTTGAAGAAATCCCAAAATACACCCCCGAGCCCACATGCTCGGATTCCGCAAATTTTCGAAGATATCAGTCACCCATAGCCCAAGGGTCAATAATATATAATTTTTATATGATTTCATGGTAGAAAAGTGGTGAAATTCCCTAAAGTTCATCAACCCTAGGTTTTTACTCTAACCCCTATGATTTCCACTATTTAGATGTTAATCTACCTAAGTTTTGGTGTAGTAATCTAACATTTAAATAGAATTTACTTACCTCTTAGTAGCTAGGTTGTGGAGGGTTCTTCCCAATCTCTCAAGTCTTCAATGGATGTGTAAAATGAAAAGAATGAAGGAAATCCCGTATTTAAGTAAAAAGTGCACTGCCTGGCCTACAGGGGTTCCGCACCTGCGGCTCGAGGACCGCACCTGCGAGTTGGGGCTCGCACCTGTGGAGTTGGACGAGAAAGACGGGCCCCGCACATGCGGTTTCGCTCCTACGGAATTGAATCCGCACATGCGGAATTCCAGCACCTGTGAGGCTGGGCAACCGCACCTGCGTTCATTCCACATCAGGTGCACCAGCTGCATTTTCAACTATTTTTTGGCCTTGTGTGGTGTCCGGGAGGCACCTGGGCCCACCCGAGACCCCGTCCACTTATACCAACAAGTCCTAAATAATAATACGGACTCGCTCGAGGCTTCGGAACATTCGAAACAACGCTAAATCTCAAAATCACCCCTAAAAACCCCTAGGATCAAACTTAAGAATTTCTAAGTTCTTGAATTCTGTTTCAATGCGCCGAATCGACCTATACTACTCGGAATGACACAAAATTTTACAGGAAAGTCATGAATGACATAACGTAACTATTCCCGGTCTCGAAATTCTGTTCGAACCTCGATAACATAAAATCATGTTCCAACCCAAATTTCAAACTTAAGGAAACTCTATTTCGCTATTTGGCGTCGAAACGCTCACGGGTCATCCAAAACCCATTGCGGACATACTTACAAGTCCGAAATCATCATATGAAGCTGCTGGAATAGTCGAAACTCGATTCCGGGGTCGTTTACTCAAAATATTGACCGAAGTCAAACTTGGCTTTAAAAGCCAAACTTAAGGAACCAAGTGTTCCTATGCTATTCTACACACTTCCAAATCCAGGACCACCCGTCCCCGCAAGTCAAAAATCACGATAAGCCTCTACGGATAGTCTTATTTAATGGAACAGGGTCCGAATACGGAAAATGACCGGTCAGGTCGTTACATTCTCCACCTCTTAAACAAAGGTTTGTCATCAAACGGGTATATAATCATACCTGAAGTGCTGAATAAGTGTGGATATCTACTCCGCATGTCCTGCTCGGACTCCCAAGTTGCCTCCTCGACCGGTTGGCCCCGCCACTGGACCTTTACCGCAGAAATGTTCTTAGATCTCAACTGGCGGTCCTGCCTATCATTAATAGCAACTGGCTCCTCCTCGTAACCCATCCTCTCATCCAACTGAATAGTACTGAAATCAACAGCGTGAGAGAAGTCGGCGTGGTATCTCCGGAGCATGGATACGTGGAATACCGGATGGACTCCCGATAAGCTGGGAGGTAAGGCAAGCTCAGAAGCAACCTCTCCAACTCGCCTCAATACCTCGAAAGGACCTATGAACCTCGGGATCAGCTTGCCCTTTTTTCCGAATCTCATAATACCCTTCATCGGTGAAACCTTCAGCAGGACCCTCCATAAATGACACATCATGTGCCCTCTGTTCCGCTTAGCTCTTCTTTCTGGACTGTGCTGTGCGGAGCCTCTCTCGAATCAACTTCACTTTCTCTAAAGCATCCGTCACCAGGTCTACACCATATAACTTAGCCTCACCAGGCTCAAACCACCCGGTAGGAGAACGACATCGCCGACCATATTAAGCCTTAAATGGGGCCATCTCGATGCTGGACTGATAACTATTATTGTAAGAAAACTCGACCAAAGGCAAGAACTGATCCCATTGGCCTCCAAAGTCAAGCACACATGCTTTGAGCATGTCCTCCAATATTTGAATTGTACTCCAACTAACCTTTAGTTTGTGGATGAAACGCTGTGATGAGATCTATCTGAGTACCCATCACTCTGTGCAATGCTCTCCAGAAGTGCGGGGTGAACTGAGGACCTTGATCTGATATAATGGACACAGGTACACCGTGAAATCAGACTATCTCTCGAATGTAGATCTGAGCTAACCTCTCAGAAGTATAAGTAGTAGCCACAGGAATGAAATGCGCCGATTTGGTCAATCTATCCACAATAACCCAAACCGCGTCAACCTTCCCCAACGTCCGAGGAAACCCAACCACGAAGTCCATAGTAATGTTGTCACGCCCCAAAACCAAGGGACACGACCGGCACTCGACCGGGTAGCCCCAGTCAAGAGGACCTGGATTCCTTTTTCCATCCCACATAATATCCCGAGATTTCCAATGTACATTATTCAATTATAATTTAGTCATATTATTACACCGTGGAATTTAATTATAGATTTCTGTCATTACCCACATGTGGTACAATACTTACAAAATATACAGGTTTACTTTACGTGGTCTACAACTTATACTGCCCAAAATACATATGTACATTACCCACATTTCCTGTCTACGGAGCCTCTAAGAGTACGAAGGAGTTATATAATACTTGCGGGTAACAAGGCTCCGACTATACCTTACACAAATACCAAAATAAAAATCCGGGAGAAGAGGTGGCATGAACAACACTGGGCCCCGAGAGCAGAGGGGCTCACCAAAACAGCCTATAGAACCACCTACAATCATCACAAGAATGTAGCGCCCCCGACACAAGGGACGTCAGTACATTTGAATTGTACTGGCATGTATGAACAAACTTTACTCTAAGTAAACTCAATAATGCACAGGCAAGAGACAGACCGAGAGTCACACAATCACTGCACAAGATATCGAAAGATACACAATGGAAATTCCACAATTTTCACTTCATCACAATCACAATCGCAATTCCACCCTTGTCCCTTCTCAACATTTCACCCTTATTTCTTCTGTTGCGGCGCGCAACCCGATACCACATGTCAATCAAAATCATTTATTATGTTTCTGTTGCAGCGTGCAACCCGATCCCACCGGACAATCACAATCATCTGTTGTGTTTCTGTTGCGGCGTGCAACCCGATCCCACCGGACAATCACATCACACCCTTATAACTTCTAACATATCACCCTTATCCCTCCTGTTGTGGCGCGCAACCTGATCCCACCAAACAATCATATCTCATATTAACAATGACAATTCACAATTCAATCACAGAAAATTTCAGCAATAGGAGTACAACTTCTTTACAACTCACAATACGTATAAAAAGAAAATCGTGCCACAACAAACCTTACCAAACAGTGAATCATATACGATATTGCCACAACCTTTTTATTCAATTACATCGCACCACAACTCCTTTTCATTACTTGTTACACAGCCTTTAGCATACCCATTCGTACTCCTGGATTCATTATCCTATTAGCATCATTTCACATAGCGTAGTAGTGTGGTGATCAACTAAAGACACGCAAGGAATACACTTCACACTTCAACACAATTCGAACAACCAGTTGCACACATTCATACCAATACATGTACCGTATGCTCGGATACCACAAGGCGATTTTACAAAGATTAAAGTTAGCAATACATACCTGGAGTCGAGCTTCCCCTTTTTAATTTCTATTGCAATTCACCGAACCGCCTAGCACCGTCAATCTAGTTCACAATGTGACATATTTACCTTAGAATTAGGAGTCTCGAATCATTTGAGCATTTTATCAAACACTATGTGATCCCTTAGATTGACTAAACCCTTTTTAGTGAAAGATTACTCTTCTTGCTTCCCTTTACTAGGTCATGGAGATTATTCACATGCATGCATGGTCCCAACTTTTCATCCTCAAGAACCAACCTATGTGTGTTTTATTCTTAGTTAAATTCCTAGAATTTGAGAAAAATAGGGTGAAGACTTACCTCTTATGATGAAGAAGGTGACTATTAGTTGATAAACTTCCAAGCCTGGGTAGAGATGGAGGACCAATTTGAGGAAGATGAGGACTTCTCTCTCTAGAACCCACTCTCACTTCTCTCTATTTTGTTTAGGAACCAATTAAAATTAAAGGGGACAGTGGTTAAATGAAACTGGGGTCGGGTATAAAAATTTAGAAAATTAAAAGACCGTGTCGAATATGCGGTCAGGAATGCAATCACATTCCTGACATGCGGTCCGCATATTGGACCGCAGAATGGCCCTCATGTGGGCCAAAATTTGAAAACAATCTGCCCAGGTATGCGACCACTATTCGGTCCGCATACTCGTTATGCGATCGCATAGTGTGTCGCATAACACCCCTCCCCAAAACTCAAAGGCAATAATGCGACAGCTATGCGATCTGAAAAACCGAAATGTGGTCGCAGGATGGACCGCATAGTTGTCCTTCAGTTGGGCAGTGATCTGCCTGTGTATGCGACCACTATGCGGTCTGCATACACGTTATGCGATCTCATAGTGCGTTGCATAACACCCAATTTCTGGGAAATTTAATTCCTTAGCTCCCGGGGGTACTTTTTGTTCAAATTAGGTCCGTTTTAGGAATTTCCACAATAGAAGCAACTCGGGGACTCGTTCGGCCATTATTTTAAGCAAGAAATTTTACGGGTCTTTACATTCTCCCCTCCTTAAAATCATTTGTCCTCGAATGAGGATTTTGGAAATCGTCGGTTCTGAAAACATGATATGCAAACTTCAATATTTTCAGAAAATTTCGCCAGAGTTTCCTTTGTAATTAGGCCTATCTATCTGTCAGAGAGCCCCCGAAACTCATTTCCAAGCACTATTACACAGTTTTAACCATTCAATAGCTCACACACCAAGTTGTTACCTCAGCAATTTACAGTATTTGATCACTTTATCAACTACACATAACTCATTACCCTTACCTCACAATTGAACATGATTCAATTAGTGTGACATATTTGCACATAACTTTGGGCCATTTCAGTGCGCCCCATACAATTCAATCACCTCAATAGATCATAGACAGTTCATTTAACCATTACCAATCTACAGTACCATTAATCACTTACTTAGCACATTTTTTTCCCAAAACTTTTATTTTCTTTAAAGGGGGTCACGTATCTTTCAAGTAAGGGCAGGACAAACAATTGTGGCATGCATAGAAAAGTTACAACAACAAGGCTTTTTAGGGGAAAACAAGTTAGGGTGCCTTCTTATGCAACATTAACCACAACTTACAATTTCCTAGGAATAGGAACACGCACAATTTACTACTAGACTCATTCAAACAAGTGGGGGTACTTTTCATTCATTTCCTTCTCCGCTTCCCCTGTAGCTTCTTCGACTTGCTGACTTCGCCATAACACTTTGACTGAAGCAACTTCCTTATTTCTCAATTTACGGACTTGCCTATCAAGAATAGCAATTGGAACCTCTTCATACGATAGTTCTTCGTTTACCTCAATGGTTTCGACTGGCACGATGGTGGATGGATCTCTAATTACCCTTTTCAACATGGACACGTGGAACACCGGGTGTACTAATGACAACTCAGGGGGCAATTCCAACCTATAAGCTACTTGCCCTACCCTTTGAGCAATCCGATACGGCCCGACGTACCTAGGACTCAACTTCCCTTTCTTCCCAAACCGCATCACTCCCTTCATGGGAGACACCTTTAAGCACACCCAATCAACTACTTGAAATTCTAATTCTCTCTGGCGAACATCGGCGTAAGATTTCTGGCGACTCTGAGCAATTTTCATCCTTTCCTGAATGATTCTAACTTTCTCCATATGTTGGTGCACAAGATCTGTCCTAACAATTCTGCTTCACCAACCTCGAACCATCCGATCGGAGATCTACACCTCCTTCCGTACAATGCCTCAAACAGGGCCATTCGAATACTTACATGGAAGCTGTTATTATAAGAAAACTCGACAAGCGGCAAATGATCATCCCAATTACCCTTGAAGTCTAAAACACAATCCCGTAGCATATCTTTGAGCGTCTGAATAGTCCGCTCTGCCTGACTATCAGTCTGTGGATGGAAAGTCGTGCTGAGATTTACCTGAGTACCCAAACCTTGCTGAAATTTCCGCCAAAAATTAGCTGTAAACTGGGCCCCTCAATCTGAGATAATAGAAACTGGAGTGCCATGAAGTCTAACTATATCCTTGATGTACAATTTAGCATACTATTCCGCTGTATCGGTGGACTTGACTGGCAAAAAGTGAGCTGATTTCGTAAGTCGATCCACTATCACCCAAATCGAGTTGAACTTGCGCTGAGTGTGAGGTAACCCTACCATGAAATCCATATTAATCATTTCCCACTTCCACATTGGTATTTCCATAAGATGGGTTAACCCACCGGGCCTCTGATGCTCGGCCTTCACCTGTTGACAATTTGAACATTTGGATACAAGGTCCGCCACATCCCTCTTCATACCGCTCCACCAATAAATTTCCCGGAGATCATGATACATTTTCGTAGAACCTGGGTGCACAGAATACTTGGAGATATGAGCCTCCGCCATTACCCTCTCTCGAAGATCATCCACATCTGGAACACATAGCCTACCTTGACATCACAGCAATCCATCATGCTGCCGAGTGAAAATGCCGAAATCTTGTTATTCAGAACTGCCTCCTTCAACTGTGCCAATGTTGGATCACTAAGCTGCTTTGCTTTGACTTCTGCTACCAGCGACGCTTCTGCCCCATTGTGCGCCATAACCTCCCCTTCTCCTGAGGTCGAAAGACAAACCCCCAAACTGGCCAATTGATAAACCTCCCTAGCCAAGGGCCTCTGATCTGCTTCCAAATGAGCCAAACTACCCATAGTCTTTCGACTGAGAGCGTCCGCCACCACATTCGCCTTCCCTGGATGGTACAAAATGTTCATATCATAATCTTTGAGCAATTCTAAACACCTCCGTTGCCTTAGATTTAGTTCCTTCTGCTTGAATAGATACTGAAGACTCTTGTGGTTTGAGAACACGTCCACGTGGACCCCATAAAAATAATGCCGCCAAATTTTTAATGCAAACACCACAGCCGTGAGCTACAAATCATGCGTCAGATAGTTCTTCTCGTGATTCTTGAGTTGCCTTGAAGCATGCATTATGACCTTCCCATGTTGCATCAACACACATCCCAAACCAACCCTTGAAACATCGCAATAAACCACAAATCCCTCTATACCTTCTGGAAAGGTCAATACCGGTGCCGAAGTCAATCTCGACTTCAATTCCTGAAAACTTTTCTCACAAGCGTCGGAACTCTGGAACTTCACTTCTTTCTGCGTAAATTTAGTCAATGGGGAGGCGAGGGTAGAGAATCCCTCCACAAACCTCCGATAATACCCAGCTAGACCCAAGAAACTGCGAACCTCCGTCGGGGTTGTTGATCTAGGACAATCTTTCACTGCCGCGATCTTCTGGGGATAAACCTGAATCCCTTCTCTGGAAACAACATGACCCAAAAACACGACTGATTCTAGCCAAAACTCACATTTCGAAAATTTAGCATACAAGTGATGATGATGAAGAGCCTGCAGGACTGCTCTGAGGTGATTAGCATGATCTTCCCGACTCCGCGAGTAGACAAGGATGTCATCAATAAAAACAATCACAAAGGAGTCTAGAAATGTTTTGAAAATCCGATTCATAAGATCCATAAAAGCTGTTGGAGCATTGGTTAGCCCAAAGGACATTACCAAAAATTCAAAATGACCATAACGAGTCCTGAAGGCGGTCTTAGGAATATCCTGCTCTCTGATCTTCAACTTATGATACCAAGACCGTAAATCAATTTTGGAGAAGAACCTCGCACCCTGCAATTGATCAAACAAATCATCTATTCGAGGCAATGGATACTTCTTTTTGATAGTGACTTTGTTGAGCTGCCGATAATCAATACACATCCGAAGCGACCCATCCTTCTTCCTAACAAAAAGAACGAGCACCCCACGACGACACACTCGGCCGAATGAACCCCTTATCTAATAAATCCTTCAACTGCTCCTTTAACTACCTTAACTCTGCTGGTGCCATTCTGTATGGTGGAATAGATATTGGCTACGTATCTAGTAGTACATCAATCCCAAAATCGATCTCTGTATCTGGCGAAATCCGTGGAAGCTCGTCCGGAAATACTTCAAGAAACTTATTCACAACTGGCACGGACTCGGGGGCCGACACTTCTGAAGCGGTGTCCGCGAACCAGACCAAATTATATATACACCCCTTCTTAATCATCTTCGAGGCCTTAAGGCAGGAGATAAACCTACCTTTCGGCACCACACCATTCCCCTTGCACTCAATAACCGACTCATTAGGAAACTCGAGTCTCATGACTCTCGTTCGGCAGTCGAGTTTAGCAAAGCACGAATAAAGGCACTCCATTCCCATAATAATATCAAAATCTACCATCCCAAGCTCAATAATATCGGCCGTGGTAACGCGACCACATACCGTGACAACACAATTCTTATAGACTCGCGCTCCTGTAATAGAATCACCAACCGGAGTCGATACAGAGAACGACTCATGAAGCTATTCGGGTTCTATCCCAAAACTTGAAGCAATAAATGGGGTAAAAGAGGACAAGGAGGACCCCAGATCAATAAGAGCATAACAATCAAGTGTTTGAACATTCAGAATACCTGTGACGACATCTGGAGAAGCCTCCGCGTTCTGGCGACCACTCAAAGCATAGAATCGGCTGGGTCCACCTCTACCACGATCCCCACCCCTAATTACACCACGTCCTGCTGGAGCTAGAGGACGCACTGAAGATGTGGCGGCTGAAGAACTGGATGACTGGGCAAACCCCCTACCCCTTCCCTGGCTGCGCGCACGGCAATCCCGCTGAAGATGACCCCTCACCCCACACTTGTAGCATATCGGGCGATCCAAATAACATGCCTCAGTATGGAACCCTCCGCACTGAGGGCACAGAGCCCTCCCCTGCTGCTGGAACCTTCCTCCGGGACGACCTGACTGATGGGGTCTCCTGCTGTCGGACCCTAGTCTCCACTGACTATTCGGCTGATAACGGTGCACGGATGGCGGTGCACTGGCTGAGGACCGTGCATAAGACTAGGATGGCCCTGATGGCCCCCTCCCCTGAACTGGTCTCCCCCCTAAAATTGCGCTACCCGAGTGACCCACCGACCGGGTTCTGCTGCTACTCTCCCTGTCTGCCCGTATCTTCAACTTTCTAGCCTCCGTAGCATGGGCGAATACCACAATCTTCCCATAATTCATGTCCGAGTGCAAAGCCGCTGTAGCAGCCTCATTCACAACCAAAGGACTGAAACCCTGACCAAATCGTCGAACTCGAGCATCCATGGTCGACACTAACTGGGGAGCATACTTGGACAACCTTACGAACTCCATGTGGTACTCCCAAACACTCATATTGCCCTGCTTGAGGACCTCAAACTCAGTAGAACGGGCTACCACAGTCTCGGCAGGCAAAAAGTGATCCATGAACGCATCCACGAACTCGCCCCATCTAGTCGTAGGATTTCCCTCCCCACGGGAACCCTCCCACATCTCGAACCAGGAATATGTTGCTCCCCTCAGCCTGTACGAAGCTAACTCAACCCCCTCTGTCCCTGTAGCCTTCATCACTCGAAGGGTCTTGTACATCTCATCAAGAAAATCCTGTGGATCGGCTTCTGGATCCGTACCTGAGAACTCTAGAGGGGCCAACCGAAGAAACTGGTTGACTCTGGAGCCGGCGGAATCTCCCTGTCCGCTGGAGGACGCAGGGGTAGCATGAGATCTTTGGGCCTGAGCGGCCACCATATGAGTTAACATATGAATAGCTCCTCTGAGGTCCCCCTCGGACGCACCAGGACCGTAAGCTGGAACAATAGAGGGATCTGGAATATCAGCGGGAGGGATTGCAGCACCCCCTGCCGCCGCAGGAACATGAATACTTTGATCCAGAATAGAAGGGTCTGGCAGATTCAAGGCCGGGGAGTCACTCTCACCCGCACTACCAGGTACATGATTCACAGCCACACTTGGGGTGGCATTGGCCTCAAGGCCGAGTCGAGCTCTCTTCTTTGGTGCCATTACTGAGAAATTTCGGAACAAAGCACGAATTAGACAAGGACATTTTCACTTTCCACCTCACCGCACGATATAGAATAACAATGAAAAGAGTAATTTCCTAAATGTCCGTGTATCCCCCTAATTATAGATGTGGTCGAAAACACACCGATAAGAAGGGCTCTACTAGACACGGCTCCGAGATATCCTAGAATTCTTTTAAAACCTTAGGCTCTGATACCAAGTTTGTCACGCCCCAAAACAAAGGGACACGACCGGCACTTGACCGGGTAGCCCCAGCCAAGCGGACCTGGATTCCTTTTTCCATCCCACATAATATCCTGATATTTCCAATGTACATTATTCAATTATAATTTAGACATATTCTTACAACCTGGAATTTAATTATAGATTTCTATCATTACCCACATGTGGTACAATACTTACAAAATATACATAGCATACAGGTTTACTTTACGTGGTCTACAACTTATACTGCCCAAAACACATATGTACATGACCCACATTTCCTGTCTACGGAGCCTCTAAGAGTACGAAGGAGTTATATAATACTTGCCGGTAACAAGGCTCCGGCTATACCTTACACAAATACCAAAATAAAAATCCGGGAGAAGAGATGGCATGAACCACACTGGACCCCGAGAGCAGAGGGGCTCACCAAAACAGCTGATAGGACGTAGAGGAGTCACTACTGTCGGTGGGCTGGAGTACCTGCTATAGAACCACCTACAATCATCACAAGAATGTAGCGCCCCCGGCAAAAGGGACGTCAGTACATTTGAATTGTACTGGCATGTATGAACAAACTTTACTCTAAGTAAACTCAATAATGCACATGCAAGAGATAGACAGAGAGTCACACAATTACTGCACAAGATATAGAAAGATACACAATGGAAATTCCACAATTTTCACTTTATCAAAATCACAATCGCAATTCCACCCTTGTCCCTTCTCAACATTTCACCCTTATTTATTCTGTTGCGGCGCGCAACCCTATCCCACCTGTCAATCAAAATCATTTATTATGTTTCTATTGCGGCGTGCAACCCGATCCCACCGGACAATAACAATCATTTGTTAAGTTTCTGTTGCGGCGTGCAACCCGATCCCACCGGACAATCACATCACACCCTTATCACTTCTCACATATCACCCTTATCGCTTCTGTTGCGGCGTGCAACCCGATCCCACCGGACAATCACATCACACCCTTATCACTTCTCACATATCACCCTTATCGCTTCTGTTGCGGCGTGCAACCCGATCCCACCAAACAATCATATCTCTTATCAACAATGAAAATTCACAATTCAATCACAGAAAATTTCAGCAATAAGAGTACAGCTTCTTTACAACTCACAATACGTATAAAAAGAAAATCGTGCCACAACAAACCTTACCAAATAGTGAATCTTATACGATATTGCCATAACCTTTTTATTCAATTACATCGCACCACAAATCCTTTTCATTACTTGTTACACAGCCTTTAGCATACACATTCATACTCTTGGATTCATTATCCTACTAGTATCATTTCACATAGCGTAGTAGTGTGGTGATCAACTAAAGACAGGCAAGGAATACACTTCACGCTTCAACACAATTCGAACAACCAGTTGCACACATTCATACCAATACATGTACCGTATTCTCGGACACCACAAGGCGATTTTACAAAGATTAAAGTTAGCCATACATACCTGGAGTCGAGCNGATAAACTTCCAAGCCTGGGTAGAGATGGAGGACCAATTTGGGGAAGATGAGGACTTCTCTCTCTAGAACCCACTCTCACTTCTCTCTATTTTGTTTAGAAACCAGTTAAAATGAAAGGGGGCAGGGGTTGAATGAAACTGGGGTCGGGTGTAAAAATTTAGAAAATTAAAAGACCGTGTCGAATATGCTGTCAGGAATGCAATCGCATTCCTGACATGCGGTCCGCATATTGAACCGCAGAATGGCCCTCAGGTGGGCCAAAATTTGAAAACAATCTGCCCAGGTATGCGACCACTATGCGGTCCGCATACTCGTTATCCGATTGCATAGTGCGTCGCATAACACCCCTCCCCAAAACTCAAAGGCTATAATGTGACAGCTATGCGATCCGCAAAATCGAAATGCGGTCGCAGATTGGACCGCATAGTTGTTCTTCAGTTGGGCAGTGATCTGCATGTGTATGCGACCACTATGCGGTCCGCATACACGTTATGCGATCGCATAGTGCGTCACATAACACCCAATTTCAGGGATATTTAATTCCTTAGCTCCCGGGGGTAGTTTTTGTTCAAATTAGGTCCGTATTAGGAATTTCCACAGTAAAAGCAACTCGATGGCTCGTTCGGCCATTATTTTAAGCTAGAAATTTTACGGGTCTTTACAAATGCGCTTCCACTTCCACTCAGGAATGGGCATCTGCTGAAGTAGTCCCCCTGGCCTCTGGTGCTCATATTTAACCTGTTAGCAATTAAGACACCTAGCCACATACTCCACAATGTCCCTCTTCATCCGTCTCCACTAGAAATGCTGCTTCAAATCACGATACATCTTCGTAGCACCAGGATGAACAGAATACCGCAAACTGTGTGCCTCCTCAAGAATCCTCCCCCTCAAGCCATCAACATTAATAATGACCCAGTGAGTATCCCGTCTAAACTCGAAGAAGTAGTGCCTAAAGGTAGACGTGATACTTACTAGGGTCAATAACCAATAATATGATTACATAAAGCTAGGCAAGAAAAGTAGTCATGAAATTCACTAAGGCATGAAGCTATCAACTATATAGGACTGCAATTTATTCTCATGAGTCAAATAGTAATTATCACAAAAGTCTCAAGTTGCCCTTACACTTGGGGTAATTTATTTAATAATGACAAGACTCTCAATCAAATACATAGAACATAATATGCCGAAGCGTACGGCCGAAGCGACGCGAAATAAATGTGCACTGCCGAGGGTTGAGCGACACGAACCATAGATGCAAACATTACCCCGCTCGCAAATCGATCATGCGACGCGATTGACATAAATATTGGGCTACCCCGCTCGCGAATCATACATACGACACGGGTGCTCGTACACATACATAGAATTTATCAGTTTATTCAAGAATTTATCATGGATTATTCTTAAATTCAGGGATTTAAGCACTTAAACTTACACATAGCTTCCTAAATTCTCATGTCAATTTCAAGGATAATAAGCAACTAGAAGCACATATAACGATACGGGTAAAGCAAATAAAGGTATGCTTGTGAGATCCTAAGTTCTACCCGACGCAACAGAGTAGTACCTACGCACAGACTCTCGTCACTTTGCGTGTACGTAGCCTCCCCCCCCCCCCCC
>ML298634.1:0-13920 GCA_005239495.1 Nicotiana undulata | reverse complement strand
GGAAAATTCAATCGTTTACATTTACCTATGGGGAAAATTCCCTCTTATAAGGTTTGAAAGGAGACTCACCTCACGTAGAATCTACTTCCCGGTCAAGAACGCGCCCGAAACTCCAAAATTTACACCCGAGGACTCGAAACTAGTCAAATGATATATAAATATGTCAATGCATGCTCAAAATATAGAAATTCTCCTACTTATTTAGTAAATTCACTATTCTTGAAGAAATCCCAAAATACACCCCCGAGCCCACATGCTCGGATTCTAGAAATTTTCGAATATATCACTCACCCATAGCCCAAGGGTCATTAATATATAATTTTTATATGATTTCATGGTAGAAAAGTGGTGAAATTCCCTAAAGTTCATCAACCCTATGTTTTAACTCTAACCCCTATGATTTCCACTATTTAGATGTTAATCTACCTAAGTTTTGGTGTAATAATCTAACATTTAAATAGAATATACTTACCTCTTAGTAGCTAGGTTGTGGAGTGTTCGTCCCAAGCTATCAAGTATTCAATGAAGGTGTAAAATGAAAAGAATGAAGAAAATCCCGTGTTTAAGTGAAAGTGCACTGCCTGACCTACAAGGGTTCCGCACCTGCGGCTCGAGGACCGCACCTGTGGTCTCGCGCCTGCGAGCTGGGGCTCGCACCTGCGGAGTTGGACGAGAAATACAGGGCCCGCACCTGCGGAGCTAGAGCTGCACCTGCGGAATTGAATCCGCACCTGTGGAATTCCCGCACCTGGGAGGCTGGGACCGCAGGAGCGGTCCCGCACCTGCAGTTGGGCAACCGCACTTGTGGTCACACCAGATCAGGTGCACCAGCTGCATTTTCAGTTGGTTTTTTGGCCTCGTGTGGAGTCCGAGAGGCACCTGGGCCCACCCGAGCCCCCGTCCAAATATACCAACAAGTCCTAAATCATAATACGGACTCTCTCGAGCCTTCAGAACACCCGTAACAACGCTAAAAATCAGAATCACCCCTCAAAACCCCTACGTTTAAACTTAAGAATTTCTAAGTTCTTGAATTCGATTTCAATGCGCCAAATCGACTTATACTACTCGGAATGACACCAAATTTTGCAGGCAAGTCATGAATGACATAACAGAACTATTCCCTGTCTCAGAATTATGTTCGAACCTCGATAACATATAATCACATTCCAACCAAAATTTCAAACTTAAGGAAACTCTATTTCGCTATTTGGCGTCGAAACGCTCCCGGGTCATCCAAAACCCATTCCGGACATACGTACAAGTCCGAAATCATCATACAAAGCTGCTGGAATCGTCGAAACTCAATTCCGAGGTCGTTTACTCAAAATATTTACCAAAGTCAAACTTGGATTTAAAAGCCAACCTTAAGGAACCAAGTGTTCCTATGCTATTCTAAACACTTCCAAATCCAGGACCACCCGTCCTCGCAAGTCACAAATCACGATAAGCCGCTACGGAAAGTCTTATTTAAGGGAACAGGGTCCGAATACGCAAAACGACCGGTCGGGTCGTTACATTCTCCACCTCTTAAATAAAGGTTTGTCCTCGAACGGGTCTTGAATCATACCTGAAGGGCTGAATAAGTGTGAATATCTGCTCCGCATGTCCTCCTCGGACTCCCAAGTTGCCTCCTAGAGCGGTTGGCCCTGCCACTGGAACTTTACCGCATAAATTTTCTTAGATCTCAACTGGCGGTCCTGCCTATCATTAGTAGCAACTGGCTCCTCCTCGTAACCCAATCTCTCATCCAAATAAATAGTACTAAAATCAACAACGTGAGAGAAGTCGGTGTGGTATCTCGGGAGCATGGATACGTGGAATACCGGATGGACTCCTGATAAGCTGGGAGGTAAGGCAAGCTCATAAGCAACCTCTCCAACTCGCCTCAATACCTCGAAAGGACCTTTGAACCTCGGGCTCACCTTGCCCTTCTTCCTGAATCTCATAATACCCTTCATCGGCGAAACCTTCAGCAGAACCTTATCTCCCTCCATAAATGACACATCACGTGCCCTCTGATCCGCGTAGCTCTTCTGTCTGGATTGTGCTGTGCGGAGCCTCTCCTGAATCAATTTCACTTTCTCTAAAGCATCCCTCACCAGGTCTACACCATATAACTTAGCCTCACCAGGCTCAAACCACCCGATAGGAGAACGACATCGCCGACCATATAAAGCCTCAAATGGGGCCATCTTGATGCTGGACTGATAACTATTATTGTCAACAAACTCGACCAAAGTCAAGAACTAGTCCCACTGGCCTCCAAAGTAAAGCACACATGCTCTGAGCATGTCCTCCAATATCTGAATTATACGCTCCGACTGACCATCAGTCTGTGGATGAAACGATGTGCTGAGATCTATCTGAGTACCCATCTCTCTGTGAAATGCTCTCCAGAAGTGGGAGGTGAACTGAGGACCTCGATTTGATATAATGGACACCGGTACACCGTGCAACCGGACTATCTCTCGAATGTAGATCTGAGCTAAAATCTCAGAAGTATAAGTAGTAGCCACAAGAATGAAATGCGCCGATTTGGTCAATATATCTAAAATAACCCAAACCGCGTCAACCTTACGCAACGTCCGAGGCGACCCAACCACGAAGTCCATAGTAATGCGCTCCCACTTTCACTCAGGATTGGGCATCTGCTGAAGTAGGCCCCCTGGCCTCTGGTGCTCATATTTAACTTGTTGGCAATTAAGACACCTAGCCACATACTCCAAAATGTCCCTCTTTATCCGTCTCCACCAGAAATGCTGCTTCGAATAACGATACATCTTCGTAGCACCAGGATGAACAGAATATCGCAAACTGTGTGCCTCCTCAATAATCCTCCGCCTCAAGCCATCAACATTAGGAACACACAATCGACCTTGAAGTCTCAGAACGCCATCCTCGCCAATAGTAACCTCCTTGGCACCACCCTGAACCACTGTCTCCTGTAGTTCTGCCAAACACGGATCATCATACTGTCGAGCCTTAATCTCCCCCAATAATGAAGACTGAGCACCCACATAAGCTAGAACTCGACGAGGCTCTGAAAGGTCTAATCTCACCAAGCGATTGGCCAAGAACTGAATGTCTAAGGCTAGAGGTCTCTCCTCATCTGCAATATAAGCCAAGCTACCCATACTCTCTACCTTCCTACTCAAAGCATCTGCTACCACACTCGCCTTGCCCGGATGATAAAGAATGGTGATATCATAATACTTTAGTAACTCAAGCCACCTGCGCTGCCTCAAATTAAGATCCCTCCGCTTGAGCAAGTGCTGCAAGCTGCGGTGGTCTGTATAAACCTCACAAGACACCCATATAAGTAATGCCTCCAAATCTTAAGAGCATGAACAATCGCCGCCAACTCCAAATCGTGTACAGGGTAATTCTTCTCGTGAATCTTCAGCTGGCGCAAAGCATAGGCAATAACTCTCCCTTCCTGCATCAATACACACCCCAAGCAAACGCGTGAAGTGTAGCAATACACCGTATACATCCCTGAATCGGAAGGCAATACTAGAATTGGTGTCGATGTCAATGCAGTCTTGAGCTTCTGAAAGCTCGCCTCACACTCATCAGACCACCGAAATGGAGCATTCTTTTGAGTCAATCTAGTCAATGGAGCTCCAATGGATGAAAAGCCCTCTACAAAATTGCCGGTAGTAGCCTGCTAGACCCAAGAATTTTCTGATTTCTGTCGCTGAAGTAGGACGTGGCCAACTCTGAACTACCTCAATCTTCTTAGGATCAACCTTCATACCCTCTCCAGATACCACATGCCCCAAGAATGCCACAGAGTCCAACCAAAACTCACACTTGGAGAACTTAGCATATAGCTTCTGTTTTCGCAAGGGCTGGAGCACAACTCTCAAATGCTGCTCGTGCTCTCCCATGCTACGTGAATAAATCAAAATGTCATCAATGAAGACGATGACAAAGGAATCAATATACGGCCTGAACACCCTGTTCATCAAGTCCATAAATGTTGTCGGGGTATTAGTCAAGCCGAAGGACATCACTAGGAACTCATAATGGCCATATCTCGTACGAAAAGCACTCTTCAGAACATTCAAAGCCCGAATCTTCTGCTGATGATATCCCGATCTCAAGTCAATTTTAGAAAATACCCTGGCACCCTGTAGCTGGTCAAAAAAATCATCGATGCGCGATAATGGATACTTGTTCTTAACAGTTACCTTGTTCAACTGGCGATAATCGATACACATCCGCATAGACCCATCTTTCTTCTTTACAAATAGAACTAGAGCACCCCACGGCGACACACTCGGTCTGATAAACCCCTTAGCCAACAACTCCTCAAGTTGCTCCTTCAACTCCTTTAACTCCTTCGAAGCCATATGGTACGGGGGAATAGAAATAGGCTGAGTGCCTGGAGCTACATCAATGCAGAAATCAATATCCCAATCCGGAGGCATGCCTGGAAGGTTCGAAGGGAATACACCGGCAAAATCTCGAACAATTGGCACTGAATCAATCGTCGGAAACTCGGTGGTGGTGTCTTGCAGATAAGCAAGATATGCCAAACACCCCTTCTCGACCATATGTCGAGCCTTCAAGAAGGAAATAACTCTACTGGCTGCACTAACTACGGAACCTCTCCATTCCAGCCTAGGCAACTCGGGCATGGCCAATGTAACCATCTTGGCATGGTAATCCAAGATGGAATGATGAGGAGATAGCCAATCCATGCCCAGGATAATCTCAAAATCAACCATGTCGAGCAATAGAAGGTCCGATCTAGTCTCGAACCCACAAAAGGTGATCACACAAGACCGGTAGACCCAGTCTACCACCACAGAATCGCCCACAGGAGTGGACACATATATAGGAGAATCAAAGGACTCGCAAGGAACATCCAGAAAACAAGCAAATAAGGATGACACATATGAATATGTAGATCCTAGATAAAATAGCACTGATGCCTCCCTACCACATACTGAGATAGTACTTGTGATCACGGCATCTGAGGCCACTGCATCTGCTCGGGCCGGAATGGCCTAGAATCTGGCTGGAGTACTTGAAGGCTGACCTCCGCTGAACGGAATAGGAGCTAGCTGAGCTCCCCTTGACTGGCCTCCACCTATGGGACGACCTCTACCAGCCTGTCCTCCACCTCTGGGTGGACAGGGCGCCGGTGCTGAGTATGTAGGCTGATAACTCTGTTGAACAGCCTTGCCCCGAAGCCTGGGTCATGTCCTCCTCATATGGCCTGAATCCCCACACTCATAGCATCTCACTGGAGGCATGGCCTGCTGCCTTAAAGAAGAAGAAGAACCCTGAATAGTTGGGGGACGGTGAGAAACTTCTGGCATAGCACTAAAGCAAGGGCTGGGAGAATCCTGATGACCTGAATACCCGCCGAAGAAACCCTGAATGGCTGGTGGGCGGTAAGAACTCTTCGGCATGGCACTGAAGTAAAGCCTCACTGGAATACCATGGGGAGGTGGTGGAGGAGCTGAATATGGACGCCTGCTAGGCTGGCCTCTGCTGAACTAACCCCTGCCCCTGCCTTGGGCGCCTCGAAAATCTCAAGAAAATCTAATTCTCTTATCCGGTTGACCATACTCTCTGCCCCTCGATTGGTAACCCTCAATCCGACGAGCTCTCTCGACCACAAGATGATAAGGTGTACCCATCTCCACCTCTCGGGCCATGTTGTCCCTAATACCTGAGTGCAACCCAGATACGAATCTCCGCACTCTCTTAGCCTCTGTAGGAAGAATCATGAGGGCAGGACGGGATAACCCTTGAAACTTGGCCTCGTAATCCGTCACTGTCATCTGCCCCTACTCCAGCTGCTCAAACTGATACCGCAGCTCGTCCCTCTCAGAGGGTGGAATATACCTATCAAGGAACAACTAAGTGGAGTGCTCCCATGAGAGAGGAAGGGAACCTGCTGGCCTACCCAGGATGAATGACTGCCACCATCTGCGGGCCCTGTCGTCTAGCTGAAAAGTAGTGAAACCAACTCCATGGGACTCCAAAATCTTCATGTTGTGCAGTCTGTCCCTGCACCTATCAATAAAGTCCTAGGCATCCTCTCCCCTCTCACCTCCGAATACAGGAGAGTGCAATCGATTCCATCTATCAAGTAACTTCTGCGGATCACCGTCCATAGCTGGTCTAAGCTCAGGTGCTACTGCTGGCTGTGCTCCACCCGCTTGCAGAGTACCTGGAGTATGATATATTGTCGCTGCATGACCTGCGACCTGGGTGGTAGGGGTATGAACTCCCCCTCCCGCTTGAGATGTAGCAGGGTCCGCTGGAAATAAACTAGCCTGAGTCATAGTATCCATGAACCGCATCATACGGCCCATGACCTCCTGGAAGCCCTGTGCTGTCGCGAAATCCATCAAAGCTGGATCTTCTGGGGGCACCTCACCCTGCTCCTCTGTGATAGGATCCTCTAGAGGTGCTAATGGAGTAACTCTGGGACGCCTTCGTCCCCTACCTCGGGATGGTGCCATCCCCCAGCCTCTGCCACGACCTCGGGCTACGGGGGTAGCGGCATCCCCGGGCCTGTAATATCAGTTGCACGAGTCCTCACCATCTGTGAGAGAATTGAAGAGTGATATTTAGTGAGACCATCGACTGCACGATAGAATGAGAATAAAGAGAGATTTTTCCTAATACCCTGTAGCCTCCCGAAGATAAATACAGATGTCTCCGTATCGATCCGCAAGACTCTACTAGGTTTTTCTGTGACTTGTGAGACCTACATGAATCTAGAGCTCTGATACCATGTTGTCACGACCTAAATTCCTATTCAGGTCGTGATGGCGCCCAACACCGAAGTCAGACAAGCCAACTAGTTACTAACAAAATTACTTAAACAAATGAGGTGTTCAAATACTTATCCAGTTTTAATTTAAGAAGTCCTTTAATAAAAGTGAGGAAGTGAAGCAAGTTGATTTAAAGTAACTCAAAATCATTGGCGAGCATAGACAGAGTAGCAAAATACTAGCGACTCAACTTCGTGTACCAAGATCTAGTGTCACAAGTCGACATGCGACTAGTGGAATATACAAATAGATAAAATAAATGTAACTGTCTGAAAGGGGTAGACAGAAATATCCCAAAAGTAATAGAAACTCCACAGTGCTGCTGAGGAACGCCAGGAAGAGCAGCTCACCGTGTAGTCAAATCCTGGTAGTACTCTCAGCGATGAACACCCGAATGGTGACCAGGAGCAACAACTTCAGAACCTGTATAATTAAGTACAGAAGTGTAGCATGAGTACATATAAACAAATATGTACCCAGTGAGTATCCCATCTAAACACGAAGAAGTAGTGACGAGAGGTAGACGTGATACTTACTAGAGTCAATGTCCAATAATATGATTACATAAAGCTAGGCAAGAAACGTAGTCATGAAATTCACTAAGGCATGAAGCTATCAACTATATAGGACTGCAATTTATTCTCATGAGTCAAATAGTAATTATCACAAAAGTCTCAAGTTCCCCTTACACGTGGGGTAATTTATTTAATAATGACAAAACTCTAAGTCAAATACATAACACATAATATGCCGAAGCGTACGACCGAAGCAACGCGATATAAATGTGCACTGCCGAGGGTCGAGCGGCACGAACCATAGATGCATCTATTACCCCGCTCGCGAATCGATCATGCGACGCGGTTGACATAAATATAGGGCTACCCCGCTCGCGAATCATACATACGACACAGGTGCTCGTAGACATACACAAAATTTATCAGGAAATTCAGGAATTTATCATGGATTATTCTTAAATTCAGGGATTTAAGCACTTAAACTTACACATAGCTTCCTAAATTCTCATGTAAATTTTAAGGATAATAAGCAACTAGAAGAACATATAAAGATACAGGTAAAGCACATAAAGGCATGCTTGTGAGATCCTAAATTCTACCCGACGCAACAGAGTAGTAGCTACGCACGGACTCTCGTCACTTTGCGCGTACGTAGCCCCCGCAAATAAGTACAATTCAATCGTTTACATTTACCTATGGGGACAATTCCCTCTTACAAGGTTGGAAAAGAGACTCACCTCGCGTAGAATCTACCTCCCGGTGAAGAATGCGCCCGAAACTCCAAACTTTACACCCGAAGACTCGAAACTAGTCAAATGAAATATAAATATGTCAATGCATTCTCAAAGTATGGAAATTCTCCTACTTATTTAGTAAATTTACTATTCTTGAAGAAATCCTAAAATACACCTCTGGGCCCACACTCTCGGATTCCGGAAATTTTCGAAGATATCACTCACCCATAGGCCAAGGGTAATTAATATATAATTTTTAATGATTTCATGGTATAAAAGTAGTGAAATTCCCTAAAGTTCATCAACCCTAGGTTTTCACTCTAACCCCTATGATTTCCACTATTTAGATGTTAATCTACCTAAGTTTGTGTGTAATAATCTAACATTTAAATAGAATTTACTTACCTCTTAGTAGCTAGGTTGTGGAGGGTTCTTCCCAAGCTCTCAAGTCTTCAATGGAGGTGTAAAATGAAAAGAATGAAGGAAATCCTGTGTTTAAGTGAAAGTGCACTGCCTGGCCTACAGGGGTTCCGCACCTGCGGCTCGAGGACCGCACCTGTGGTCTCGTGCCTGCGAGCTGGGGCTCGCACTTGCGGAGTTGGATGGGAAAGACGGGGCCCGCACCTGCGGTTTTGCTCCTGCGGAATTGAATCCTCACCTGCGGAATTCCCGCACCTGCGAGGCTAGGACCGAAGGAGCGATTCCACACTTGCGGCTGGGCAACCGCACCCGCGGTCACACCAGATCAGGTGCACTAGCTGCATTTTCAGCTGGTTTTTTGGCCTCGTGTTGTGTCTGGGAGGCACATGGGCCCACCGATCGGGTCGTTACATTCTCCCCCTTTTCAAGCAAACATTCGTCCTCGAACGTGCCAATAGTCGCCCTAAAGCCATCAAATCACTGTATAAACTCATAATATCCATACCCATGGGTGATCCCATGTCACCCCAATCCATATAAGTCGTCAACACGAATTAATGGAAGATCCTTCCTTGAACCCTAGCCCAAAAATTTTAGATCCCAATCTCATCACCCAAGCCTCCTCCTAATACCATATTCTCACATATACACAATGTTTCAAACCCAACCACCTGCAATAGGTCATGAATATATCCATAAGGTGTAAACACATGACGTAACTCATCGCTCATAATCCCATAACAACATCATTGGCCACAATAGATGCCTATCATCAAACTCGATTCTGGTATATAACCTCATATCAACTAGAACCTTATTCCAATCCTTCCCAAAACTGCTAATGATGTAATAAAGATGTGGATCTCATAACCACTCACCCAATAAACAAGTCATGACATTCCCGTGCCTACCAAGAGCCAATACTATGCTCCAAGCTGATCAACGATAAACTCATCAAGACATACCTTATCCAAGTCTAATCGCACTAATCGTAGGTCCAATGACCTCATCTCATCCATTACAAGTAGTACAACCGATTGGCCACACCAAACACCTCCTAGTCATATACGTCGCAATTTGCACCCAACAAGAAACAACTCAAATTTAACTGAATATTGAAAGATAAACACATGGGAAAACTATTCGACAAGTCCAAGAGGCACAACTCTCCACCAACACCCTACTACGAATCCATCTTACAAGGAAGACGCATTACACACGAAACAATTACAAAGAACCTTATCCTAACATAACTCAAATGTGGTACGTAGCCCCATCCAACATACTGATACACACAAAATAAGGGGATCCCATCCGCAACTCTAAATCACAAGTAGAATAGATATCACACCAATCAAAAACCTTTTACTAAATCACCTCGCGGTACAAAATCACAGCTCGCAGTCAAACCATCTAGAAACCATATCAAAATCTACTGTAATAAGTAATAAAATGTTCATCTTAGTCTCCTAAACGTAAATAGTGAACAAACTAGAACGCTAGACACGGTCTGCCTAGTAGGACCCCTCAACAGGTGCAGACACATAAACATAATATAAGAATCATGAAACATATCCATAAAGGAAGCATGATAGGGTGAATCACACCAATAAATAAGAACAAGATCAAATTAAACTAATGTATCTCTATGACAAACCGGAACCATACATATACCGACATCATTTGGTATGATGGCCTTGTCCCTACTAGGGAAAGCATAACAACTGGCATGGTCTCCCCCCTCAAGGATGCCCTCTGCCCGCTTGTCCTTGATAACGTCAAAATTCACTACTAAACAGTAAGCAGACATGGTCGAATGCAATATAATATACCCAACTATGAGTTTGGGATCGAATCCCACAAATAACAATATGTAGGCGATTAGGCAATCAAAGAGAATTATCACTTATTACGCTAATCCAAACACTAATAAAGGTTTTGAGAAAATATTATAACTAATTGTGAAAATGAAAACTAATCAAGAAAGAAAGTAAAACGATCCATGGCTACACGAGGAATTACACTCAAATAACGATCCACTATTTTTCATGATTTTGCAAATATGAGCGAGCTTATGTTAATTAGAGTCGGATATTAATTCTATATTAGATTCTTTAGAAAACTAGCAAGACTTCCTAATTAAATTATCCCTAAAACAATTAAGAGATTAAGAACATCCGAATAATACTATAAGTAGTTCAATCTTATCCCTAGGTAAAATCTATAAAATGAGGGTTAACGCCTAAAGTTCTTGTTAATTAATCTTTTCTACCCCAAATTACCTTTTCCAAGTTTAATTCAAAGTTAATGGGCGTGTTCTAGGATTAGCTAATCCATTTGGAAATATTAAAGAACAAGAATAATTAATGAAACAATAACTCACTTTGATAAATAAAAATCATTCAATACATAGGCAAAATAAGATATTTAATCCAAACAATAATAGTGAATATTTCCACAAACAAGATTCAAGTGTTCGAATAAATGCACCACGCTTAGATATTCAATACAAAGCAAGAAAATGAAGAAATGAGTAAAAATGGGTAAGCAAATCTCAACCAAAATCTTCAAGACCCTAATGTGTGTGCAAGAACCCTAACTCCCAAACTTGTATTCTTAGTCAAAAGACTAAAATATTAGCCAAATATATCTCCCAAATAAGTTAGGTCGAGTATTAAAGTTTTTGGGTAAAAAATTGTGAATTTCTAGAACTGCCCAGTTTTTCGCCAATTTCTTCTTCGTGTTCGCGATTACTCCTTTGCTTCCCCGAAGGTATGAATCCTGAAACTTCACGTTCGCGACATGACCTTTGCATTTATGAATGTTTAACTCCTAAAGAATTCTTTTTGACTTGTTGTTAACTTGATCTTTTCCCGATCATTTCTAAATCACATAAAACCTAAAAAATAGAAGCAAACGACAATAAAAACACGATTTTATCAAACAAACATAGAAAAAATATAAGATTAAAGACAAGATAAGTTAGTTAAATACAAACTTATCAAACCCCCTAACTTAAATTATTGCATTTTTTTTTTAAAAGCAATCAAAGCACAAAATCTCTTTCCAAGTAATCAAGTCAATATGCATCAATATCATATCATGTCAAAAAGTCTATTTAAGCACAAAAACATGACTTTAATTGGTACAATCAATTAATACAGGTCGTATGAATCACCAACAACTTTTTAAGAAAAAATTAATTTCAAGTGTTCAAACACCAAGTTAATCAAAGTAGCAATCAAGTCATGGCATTAAAGTTTCAAAATTTGCCTCTTCGTCACTAAAAAAAAAAATTGTTTTGCTCATTCTTTTCAATTGGAAAATAGAAAAACTTAACAACTCAAATCTCAACGTGCCCTCACAAACAAAAGAGAATCTCACACTCATAAATTATAATTAAAAAATAAATGGGATATCAAGTAGAAAGAATTAACTCATTTCAAGAAACTTATCTCGTCTTTAATCTTAAGGTAAAAAATGGTCCAAGGAAGGCCTAATGTCATTTTTCAAACCAATTTAGTCTAGGATTTAGCCTTGAAGCACATTCCAGGCATGTTTTAGACTACAAATCATGCAAGTTAACTCACAGTGAACCTCACCATACATGGCACATGCAAATTCGAGTGATATATGTATCCAAAACCCAAATGAACTCAAAAAAGTCACTCATAGCCTAAAAAGGCTACTCAATGAACTTAAGACCCAAATATTTAATCTATAAGTCACAAAAAGAATCACTACTTTTATCTCTTTTCTTCTTAAAAAATCAAGAATTCATATGTCGGGGTTTAAATCATGATGGTATCAAGCAAACCAAAAATTGTCCATGAGGAAAAGATTCAAAAACTCAAACTACTTTGCTCCTAAATTAACTAAAACTACATCTAAACTACAAGACTAATTTCATTAAGAAAGTCGCCACGTCATCCATCACAGGGAAAAGTCATCTGGTTCAACATAAAAATATTCATCGGAAAAGAATTGCAGCAAAAAGAAAATCCAAGAAGATTTCTTGAAAAGTATATTACTACCAGAGAAATAAAAGTAATATAAATTGGAAAAAATATACTAAGTAAAATAAAATAACAAAAGCGACTAATCCACTGCTACATTAATCACAAAACAAGCCCAACAAGGGCACATAAGTCCATAAAAACTCATAAGTCCGCAAGGGCATAAGTCAAGATATACAAGTGTGCCACCCCTAAACCAAAATCATTGTTGTGTCCTCACTGTACAATATCAAAACAAACGCATAATTGTTAGAGGGGCTCCTAAAATCGGCCTTAGTCTGAGCCAGAGGTGGAAGGAAATTTGAGCTCCTCCTCCTCCTCATCATCAGAGTCATTCGACCACAGAACTACCTCATCTTATGCATAATCTTATTCAGGAGCCCCAGATGGGCCAGTTGGAAGGCCAGTTATAAGAGGCCTAATGTATGCATCTACTCCATGTATCTGACTGGAGAGGTGACACATGGTAAGAAGGCCAGACTGGAGTGGTCCCATGGGGTCATATGACCCTGGTGCAGGTGCAAAGGATACATCAAGATCAGTGGTGGTCTCAGATAACTACCTAAAGAAAGAGGATGCAGCATCAATACTCCTCTTTTTCCTCTTGTCATTGGACCCTTTTTCCAATAATTAGTAAAACATCATCTTTCCCGGACCTCTATCATCATCATTTGGTCATTTTAACACCCCAGAATCATAGCATAGCAGAGTAATAAATGATAGGAAAAATGATAAGACCTCCCATGCGTGGCTTCCTCGATTACTCTAACAATGTGTTGCCCCACGTTTACGGCTAGTCTATCCATGATCGCAACTATTATCAGTGCCCTCTATGGTGTACATCAGTGTCATTTGTAGATGGTAAGATCCTCGCACATATAATGAAGATCCAAGTCTTTGCTTCAGAAGTGAAGTCATGAGAGTCATCACTATTTTGCAATGTCAACCAATTGAAAGTCACCCCGCCATGCAATTTGTCCACCAAACATTGGCTTCCTCCTACTTTTGCTCTATCTTTGTAAACCTCATTATGAACATTGGAAAAGCCGTAAATTCTATTTATTATCTCATGGTTGATGTGTCATGACCCAAAATCCAACTAGTCGTGATGGAACTTAACCCAACCCGCTAGGAAAACCAATTTAATAGAAAGTCAATTTCAAATTAGATTTAGTGAGAAAATAATGATGAAATAACTGAGCTTTTATACAGCAACTGAAGGACTAGTAGTACAAATCATAAGCCTCTAAAATTTAGGGTTCACAAAGCTTGTATGAAATAAATACATCATCTGTTAGAAATATACATAAACAGATTTATAAATCTAAAGCTACCAAGAACAAGAGGCAGCCATAACTAGAACACAGGTATGATACGCTCAATTTACACCTTAAAAGAATGTAAACGATCGTTGTCAAATATAGTAACCCAA
>ML298632.1:37342-94654 GCA_005239495.1 Nicotiana undulata | reverse complement strand
TTAAAAAGAAATAATTAAATCAAGAAATTAACATTAACACACTTTATATCAAACAATTATATTTATTTAAATGATAACTAAGGTTACGTGCTTAATCATGCCATTTTAAATTATTTATGGATTTAAATGACGGATTATGGCTACGCAATGTGAAAACAAATTCGCAAATAGCATTAAAATTCAACAAAAATCCGTCAAACTAATTAATTTAGCGAGATTTTGTAGGATTATACGATAGGTAAAAAATCACGTGCTCACATACGTAGTTACTTGTTGTGAACTTATTTGTCTTCATGTTAGAGATCATGTTTAGGCTTTATTCATGCTCATATTATTTGTACTCGGTCATAGAAATTATTGTACATGTGTACCTCAGTCTCTATTATTTGCTACNAAATACATTAACAATAATTAAACATGGCAGAAAAATAAAAATAAAAAGCAGAAATTAATTACATAAATAAATAACGCATAAGAAATAATAATTAAAAAAAACAGAAATTAAAAAAAACGCAGCAAAAAATATAAAAAAAATACAAACGCGGCAGAATAAATAAAAAATAAAAAACGCGACAGAAAAAATAAAAAAAATGCGGCAGAAATTAAATNTACATGATTGAGTGAGACCGAGGGCCTGGTTGTGAGGATATTAATACCATAGCGCGTGAGTTGTTCGCGTAGCACGTGAGTTGACCATCCGGATCCAGATATTTATACCATAGTGTGTGAGTTGTCCGCGTAGCACGTGAGTTGACCGTGCGGATCCAGGTATTGATATGATGGCCTGGTTGTGAAGATATTAAGACCATAGCGCATGAGTTGTCTGCGTAGCACGTGAGTTGACCGTGCGGATCCAGGTATTGATATGATGGCCTGGTTGTGAAGATATTAAGACCATAGCGCATGAGTTGTCTGCGTAGCACGTGAGTTGACCGTGCGGGTCCAGGTATTTATGCCATAGCGCGTGAGTTGTCCGTGTAGCACGTGAGTTGACCGTGCGAATCCAGGTATTGATATGATAGCACGTGAGTTGTCCGTGCTAAGCGCTTGGGCTTTGGGAGCCCCTCCGGAGTCTGTACACACCCCTAGTGAACGCAGAGTGTTGAGTGTTGAGTGCGAGTGATGAAGTGACACTGCTGTGAGGTTGCATTTACTTTTGTTGTTGCTGCATTTATCTGTTAAATTGTTTTGTGGTATTTACTGAGTTATGGAATTTACTAGTTTATTCCTGTTATTTTTAAATTGTGAAAATAAATAATTGGACTGTTTTCCTTAGTTCGTCACTACTGCTTAGTTCCTTAGTTATTTCTGTTACTACTGAGTCGGTTGTACTCATACTACATCATGCACTTTATGTGAAGATCCAGGTGAGTTAGAGCGTGGCGATCGTTGAGTTCAAGCCGGCTATCTGTGGAGATTGCAAGGTAGCTGCCAGCGTCCGCAAGACCTTGTTACTCCTTTTGTCATTTATTCTTTTGGACCGTTAGACAATTTATATATCTAAGTTCATAGTTTTAGACGCTCATGACTTAGTGACACCCCGATGTTGGGACTCGTTTCCGCATTTTATATTAATTATATTTAGAGTTGATTTAGTTTATGAAAATTTTAAATGTTGAAAATGTTTTATTAATTTCATATAATTGATTTAGTAGTAATATTTTGGGAAATAGGCTTGCCTTGTAATACGATAGGCGCCATCACGATCATAGTTAGATTTCGGGTCGTGACAAATGCTAACTAATAATAAAGAAAACAAACATGTAAATCAAAAGGAGAAACTAAATTAAACCAGTGTGTTGAGCAAGTCTCGGCCTCGAGCTATGATAGCCTCGAGGTGTGCTAACATGAACAGTAAAGTAAAGTGAGAATAATAAAGTTGAGCGACAATTCTGATGAATGTTGAGCAAGAAAGTAAAAGTGTATATTCTTTGCCAATGATTGATTCTCTCTACAAATGAATGGGCTCCCCTTTATATAATAGGGGAGCCCTAAATAAGGTGCATTTCCGTTTCTAGTAAGGAATCTAATTGTACAACTGTCTAACCACCCAGTACGAATTCGTACAAATCTGTTCCGGAATTTACGCATTGATCTTTGGGCCATTGCGGGAATCTCGCTCATTCTGTTACAAACCCATAACGGCATTATCTTGGGGTTGGTCATATTCGGCCCAGGTATTCGTTGGGCACTTCGGTCTTCGAGCCTCCGTCTTCCTCTATCGGGCTCGAGCCCAGCCTATTTCGATCTTATTCTTGAAGCGGTTCCTCGAGCCCACAAAATTGAGCATATATACCTGATTTTGACCGTACAAAAAAATCAATACTTGTATGTTGTCACTCCCTCTGTCTTTTATTTCCCCACTACTTTCATCCTCGTTTCACCTCAAACTATAACTGTGTGGATATTAGATTTCCTTAAATATTTATTATTAGAACTTTCAACAAAAATAATTACCTTTCAATCCTAAATAATATGGGTTACTATATTAGATGTTCAATGACAATATTTCTTCATTTAAGTTCAACTCATATTTTCATCGTGCCAAAATAAAAGTGAATAAATAAATATAAATTTATTTACTGTTATAAACTTTCAAAACTCAAATATTCAGAATGACTAGAAAAAAAAAATTCCTAGATTATGAGCACTTGAACCATTTGGTGAACCATTCCCAACAAATAATTTATCTTTACTCGAAGCAGATAAAATAGAATTGTCGGTTTTCTCCGCGGATGAATTGTCGGTCTATTTGTGCATCATGCCTCTTTATAATTTTAAAATTAAAAAAATATTTTTTTAAATCTCTTATGTATAAAAAACAAATTTCTTAAGTATAAAAAAAATAGAATCATAAAATTAAAAACAAATTTATAAAGAACCACAAAGCAATTGACAAACATTTTAATGTTTTGCCCCGTTCTTTATTTCTTTTCTTTTTCTTTCTTGGGTTAGTGACGGAAAAGAGAAGGGCCTTTATATTGTTGTCCAATTAAGCATTTGGCTAATTTTGAGTAGTTTCACTTTTATTAGATAGTTTATTAAAGATTCATTTTTATTAAAATTAACTAAATCTGAAATTATTTTGTCCGATTTTCAAACACTATGTATGATTAATAAAATTGATACAGTCGAAAGTTAAATAAATCAATTATGATTGATGAGATTAATTCATTCATATATGTAACAATAATTTTAGCGTCGAGAAAAATAAATAATCAAGCCAAGAAATTGCGTAACAAATATAGTATTTGATTTCAATAAATGATAACTGTCACACTCTCTATATTATTCCTATGATTCTTCAAGAATGTAAAGTATCTTAATGAGCTTGACTTTGATTTGAATCAAGGGCTTGTAAAGTTTGGTCTTGAATCTTGGTCTTGAGCTTGATTGCTCCGCTATGAACAAGTAATTTGATCTTGAATGCCTTGGTATTTGATTTACCTTTGTTCTTGAACTTGAACTTGAACTTGAACTTGAACGTGTAACTTGAGTGCTTGAACTTGTAGTTTGCAGAGGAATCTGCGTCGTTTGATCCACGAGCTCTCTGCCAGCTTCTTATTTTCATTTCTGGTGTCTTCTAACTTTATGAAGGTCTCTATTTATAGTTGTAGGGAATGGTGTGACTCTACGATTTGATTGGTCCATTTGAACTGACCAATACCATCTCGACACTTGGCACAACTCTATTGGTTGCTGATTTGACTTGGTATGCCACACTTTCTTGACACATGACATGATTTTATTGACTCATTTATTAATCTTGCATCGCCGCACCATTTGACACGTGGTATGGATTTTCTAGCTTGTTCTTTTGACTTGAATTGTCACATCACTTGACATGTGGCATGAACTTGAGCTTAAGGTGGGCTAATAGTCATTTGAACCTTAGGCTAATAAATTGGACCTATTATTTGTGACCCAATTAAATAAACTAGCCCAATGCATTTGAACTAATCAGTTCAATTGTATTAGCTACAATATTTATTTGGACTATTGTCATGAGTTTAACAAAATTTTATATCATGGATTATTAAATGCTTACAATATCAAAAGTACAAATTCAGTAAATTAAAATTTATTCACCTAAAAACAAAACAGTTTCGAGTAATTTCAACACGAAATGCTTCGTCTTTCCTTTGTTTTAGCTTTGTGACAAAAATAGAAGAATTTGAGATTAAGATATGATGATAACAGAGTATCCCACAACTTGGAAAGACTAGTTTTCATGAACGTGCCTCGCACGTTATATTTTTCTTATCAATTAATTATCGCCTTTTGAAAAAATACTTTTCTATTTGAGTTTTGGCAAGTTATATTACTATATTATTTTCTCAATGAAACTAACCGGCGCTTAATGGTTTGTTTCGATCAATAAATTCACCTTAAGAATTTATTTCACATGGAGAAATCAGATAGATGTTATTTTCTCAAAAATGCTTGTGCAAATGGACATTTCAATAAATTAAAAGTAGTCCACAATGTCAGCCCAAAACCTGCAAAACAATGTCACATTGCAAGAAATTTTTAAGATTTCAAAACATGAACAAGCTATAGTATGTGTAAAGTGTAGCAAAAATATTAGGTGATTTTTCCCATATGTCCAAGTCTTGCTAGACAAAGTTATATTAGTCGAGGTGCACCCAAACTGGTCTAGACACTATAATTATCAAAAAAAAAATGTTGAAGAAGATTAGCACCTAAACTTTAGTGAGTTTTATCCAGAAACTTATTGGATTAAAGGAGTTGGATAATAATATGAGCAAAAGATTCTTTAGTCGGTTTGCATCTGTCTCTTATAGAGTATGTGGAATCAAAAAATGAACTCAGCTATTCTCTGAACAAGCATTCAAATGATATAGAAAATTCAACCAAACAGTCGATCAAGAATTCACCCGGAACATTTATTCAAGGAAACGTCAATCATCTTTTTACGATTAAGAAAATGAAGTTTAACTTATTTAGAAATTCATTTACTAATTCTATATGATTTAAGTTTAAATTGTCCATAAGGTTATAAATATTTCAAGTATAGCATGTTTTTGGGTCCTAAATTATCCGGGCTTAAGTATAATAGTAGCTACGCACGGACTCTCGTCACCTCATACGTGCGTAGCCCCACAAGTACTAGCACGTAATTAATTACTTCACCTATGTGGACAATTTCCTCCGACAAGGATAGAAAGGAGACTTACGTCGCTCCGAAGCTCACTTTCCGGTCCATAATTGTTCTTTCAATCCTCAACGCGGAGCCAAACGACCCAAAGCTAGTCAAATGATGTAAAAAATAGTCAATACATGCTCAAGAGTTCATATCCTAACCATTAAGGTGATTTTCAAACCCAATTTGAAGAATCCCTAAAATTCACCCTCGGGACCACGTGTCCGGATTCCGAAAAATTTCGAAGATAAACTTTAACAATAACACCACGAACTCAAATATATAATTTATTCCAAATCCCATGTCTAATTTCGTGGTCAAAATTCAAAAATACCAATTTCTAGATTTTCTACCAAAATCCAAGTTTTTACAAATTTTCCATGAATATATATATATATATATATATATATATATATAATCCACGTATATAGCTTGCAATATGTGGGAATCACTTACCTTGACATGGATGACGAATATGGAGCTCCAAAATCGCCTCCCATGGAGGAAATGAGATGAAATGAGCCAACCCCATTTTTTGCAAACTTATACACTGCCCGGGAGATCCTTCTTCGCGTTCGCGGTGAACAAAAACTCTCAAAAGACATTCCAAACTCTTCTCAGACAACCTCTATTATAATGGTCATAACGTTTTGCACAAAACTCCAAATGAAAAATGGTTTAATGTTATGAAAACTAGACTCCGAGATATACAATCTTCTTCTGGTCATCTCCAAATTCCTTATAGATTTCGAGATATAAGCGGCCAAAGTTAGCCTTGTGCAACACAAATTTCTTCTTCAACTTCCCAGACATCCTGTAGCGTACCGGCCATAACTCTTTGTACACATATCCAAATACTAAATAGTTTACCTTTCTGAAAACTAGAAACAAAGGGCTACAACTTTAGTTTTTACATCATCTCCAAATTCCTTATAGATTGTGAGATACGAGCCTCCGAAGTCAGACTTGCGCAATAGAGATTTCCTTCTTCGCGAAAATCCCAGAAGTCAATTCCTTCTTCGCGAACGCGAGAGGATCCTCGCGAACGCGAAGAGCAACACCATATATCAGTAAATCAACATCCAAAGTAGCCCAAAATGATCTTAAACATAACCGAGACCCCCGGGACCCCGTCCAATCACACCAGCCTAATCCAAAACATGACACGAACTTGCTCGAGGCCTCAAATCACATCAAACAACATCGAAATCATGAATCGCACCCCAATTCAAGCTTAATGAACTTTAAAACTTCAAACTTCTGCATTCGATGTCGAAGTTTATCAAATCATGTCCGATTGACCTCAAATTTCGCACACAATTCGTATTGACATTACAGACCTACTCCAACTTCTGGAATCGGAATCTGACCCCGATATCAAAAAGTCCACTTCCGATCAAACTCAAATACCTTCAAATTTCTAACTTTAGCCAAATGACTCCAAAATGACCTACTGACCTCCGAATTTACTTCTGATCGCTCTCCCTATACCAAAAACATCATACGGAGCTATTCCCAGACTCAGAATCCCAAACGGACATCGATAACACTAAAATACACTTCAACCCAAACTTATGAAATTCTACCAAAGGCTAACTTCCACAATAGGTGCCGAAACGCTCCCGGGCCATCCAAAACCCGATCCAGGTATACGTCCAAGTCCAAAATCATCAATGAATCTGTTAGAACCTTCAAATCCCGATTCTGAGATCTTTTACCCAAAAATCCGATCTTAGTTAATTCTTTCAACTTAAAGCTTCCGAAATAATGGTTCTCTTCCCAAATCAACTCCGAACTCCTTAAACTTCAATTCCAACCCCGCGTACAAGTCATAATACCTAAAGTGAAGCTGCTCATGGCCTCAAACTGCCGAACGACGCACTAGAGCTCAAAACGACCGACTGGATCGTTACAGCCCACATCTGATTCGACCCGCCCGTTTGACACCCCAGTGCGAAGCAAATCCATGTCAAAAACATGCATGTCAGTCATAGACTCATACCATTTAGCTCATACTTCGTAGTAGGTTGTTTTCTCTTCTAAAAATAATAACTATGCTACAAAATCTACCAAACAAAGAAAGAAACCCAACAGATTCCATATCATGCAGAGAAAATACTTCAGCAAATAGTGGCTGAAAACAATTTCTAGTATACCAAAGAAACCCAAAATGCAAATGGACGTTGATGTCAACCAGAATTAAAGGTTTCATTCAGCTAAGACAAATAGTAAAGTCCAAGTAGGAGGCATAGAAAGAGCATAGGAACAAAAAAGGTTAGCAAAGCATTAGCCAGTCATGTTTCTATAATCAGCATGCCTTAACATGCTAACAAGGCATATGATCAAGAAAACAAATTTCTCTTCATAAAAGTGGTCTTTAGGAATATAACTACTGAGCATCCTATAACATAGAAATTTGGCGAGAAAATGTAATAGTAGTCACTAGATAATTGCAAAAACAACACAAGGTTTGGAAGTATGGTGAGCCCAAAAACATCTACCAAGTAGTAGTAAAGCTATTATATTTCCGGCCTCTATTTTGGTCGCAGAGTTTTATAAGCCAAGGTCATAAATAATTGACACGCACTCCTGACTCCTTCAAGAAATTGACCTTTCAATAAAATAAAGGTGGTCCACAATGTCAGCCTAAAACCTGCAAAACAATGTCACATCGCAAGAAATTTATAAGATTTTTAAACATGAACAAGTTGCAGTACGTGTCACACCTCCTTTTTTCCTACCCCGTATTAAGAAAGGGTAATGAGAGAGTTTTTCCAATTAAAGTGACATTATTCGATTTTGGGATTTATTTATTAATTTTTTCAGAGTCGTCACCCGGATTTTTGACGATGCTCCGGGACACCGTTTTGTTTTGAAAATCCCAAATCGAGGAAGATTTGACTCTGTTTTAAGTGGTTTGCGACCAGAAATCCGAGTAAGGAATTCTGTTAACCCGGGAGAAGGTGTTAGGCATTCCCGAGTTTCGTGGTTCTAGCACGGTCGCTCAACTATTATTATTTGGCCTAAATTATCTGATTATGTGTTTTAGCCCGTTGCATATTTAAACTCTTTGAAATTTAGCCGCTTTTGATAAGTATGAATTTATCTTGAAAACAAGTCACGAGAACGTGCACTCGTTATGCTTTTGTACATGTTACAATTACGCCACATGAAATGCACCCGTAATTGCGACACGTGATTTCAATATAATTTGAAGTTTAAGACACGGACATGAGTTGTCGCGCCCGAGTGTAGATTACGTAGTCAAGACTAATGTCATGACGGTTTTATAATGCCTATTTGAGGCGATATTCGATTATTCTTTATTCTTTCCACTTGAAGGAGTATTTTTAAAATCAATTAGAACGTTTATGGATTTATCTCGAACAAGTCACGATGGCGTGCATTTGTTGTTTTTGAGCACATGGAAAACACGTCACATGAAATGCACTCGTGGTTGCTATGCGCAATTTTATTAGTGTTTGAAGTTGAGGGTCGGGGGCATGAGTTGCCACTCCCGAGTGTAGTTTAGAGTAATTTTGAGGTAATGATCGATTTTTGTCTAATTTCAAACTGAAGGTATTCATTCTACCTAAGGATTTCCTAAAATAATTAGGTTTCGGGCTATGGCCATGTTTTAGCCCCAGATTATCTCAACTCTTTGGCCAATCCTAATTGTATCTAGTTTTGAGATGGTTCGAAATTAAATAGTTAAACAATCAAGAGCAGATGCGCCTATACATGTAACGTTTGTGTTGGTTAAAAAAAAAAAGATTTTGGATTACAAATAATANAATTGTATATTGCTCATAGTTCTAACAGAGAACCTTTATCAGAACAGCTCATATAACAAAAATAGACTGCGCAAACTTCTTGAGTTAAAAATTATCTGGTACTTTTAGGGCAGAATTGATATCACTCGAACAATTTGATTGATAGAATAATGATTTAACACAATTAATGAGTCTACGATTCCGGATTCCATAACTGTTATGATAGACATTCTAAGAAACGTAATTGCATTACAAATTTCGATATAGTCCAGTCCTTATTACAACTGAAAAAATGTATACAATAGACTGTAAATACGCCATTACATTGTTCTTAAATTAAAATACAGGTTTTTCTAAATAATAAGAAAAATAAGAGGAACAGAGTTTGGTTGCTACTCCTGTGCAAGCCAACAACCTTCGTCCTTCGAGACCTGTATTCTTCAGCCTTAGTCTCGACTAAACTATACAGGTTTATGTGCACTGCAAAAGACTTAATCTGATCATTTCTGGGGATCAGATTCAACCTTTTAAATGCTGTCACCATAGTGACATCCGATTACATAAGGTCTGAGTTGTCCAGACCAACACTTAAACATCTTATGGTGTGAACTTGACCATGAAGGGGTCAGATTCACTACCCTTTGGTGCCATCTAATGACTCTATTATGACTTCATGGATATAAGATTAAATCACAGAAGCATTTAAGAGGTCATTTTACTGTTATGATCACACATAGATGAACAACTAGATTCCAAGCATTTTAAGTTCGGATTTACACATGAAATTCTGACAAAGAGAGTAAATACTTAATAGGTCTTAACGAGCTTTTAATTCTGAAAATTTGTTTAGAGTGAACTATCACAAACGGATCTTTATGCATCTTTCAGAGGGTGAACTTGACCATGAATGAGTCAAGTTTTAAACCCCTAATGCCAACGCTAACATAAGTCTAAAGCTACATAGAGGCTTACTCTCTAAGTCTCTTTAATGAACAAAGAACACAAACAGAGCAAATTTTGACATTAAGTCCAACACTTGGCTGTTTTGACAGCATTGAAAATATACTTCTGAGCTTTGTTAAAAGGTGTTTCTAACCATGAAGAAGGTTAGATTCAGTCTTTGATGATGCTCTTAGAGGAACAAACATTCTTCATGCTTTTATAGTCTGAGTCTAGCCATAAAAAGGGTCAGATTCAGCTCTTATTGGTTTTACCTTTTGTTCCTCTTGGCAATTGTACCATAACTTTAATTTTGTGGGCTTTTATAGAGATAAAATCAGATCACTTTAGGAGATTCTGATTCTTCACTCTAAGAAGCCTTTTGACTACTTATTCTACACCTCAAAAGAGATAACTTCAGGGTCATGAGCAGCTTGTTTAAGCACTTAATATGTGGGTGAGTTTGACTATCAATAAGTCAAATTCATCTAACTTAGTGCTACTAACAACATAATTCTAAATTAGATGGAACTTTGATTATTTAGGCATTTTTAGAGGATGAACCTGACCATTCAAAAGTTCAGATTCCTCAACTCTAATGCCTTTTGACTACACACTTTGTACCCTTTTGAAGGGTAAACTTCAACCAACCATGCCAAGATTTATGCACTCATCATGGGGTGAGTTTGATTATTAAGGAATCAAACTCATCTACCCAAGTGCAAATCACCCCAATATGCTAAACAAATATAAAATTAACATCTAACTACCACATGCCAAATGTATTGACAGTCATTTAGCAAATAATAAAGCTGATTTCAGGAGTTACATTCATACACTTAGGTAATAATAACTTTACTTCAGTTTTCACATTAAGAATGGAGGAGAAGAAGATTCAGATTCACACGATCTTAAAGAAACACAACATGAACCAATAATTTTAATACCAGTTTTGGATTTAATAATTTCGCATAGAAGTGCAGTGTTACATACCTTCAAAGAGAAAAAGCAGCACAAGGCTTGACCAAATAAAGGTCAAGACAAGAGGAAATCAGCTAGGAGCTAAGAGAAGGATGAGAAACCAAAGCAGTAACAGTAGCCAGCAAACCAAAGGAAACCAGGAAGAAAGAGGACTCCCAAATCCAAAACAACACTGATTTTTTTTCCTTTGTTCAAAGATGACCAGATTTTTTCTCTCTACTGACTTTTTGTTTTCAGTAATTGCTGCTCTATTTTTTCTGTTTTTCTTTTAACTGTTCATGTATTTTCAGAATGATATCTGTGTGTGTGTGGAATTCTGCATTCAGACTTCTTTAGCAGCTTTCTTAGACAACAAAAAAGGTCCTTAAAGTGTGAAGAGAGGGTCCCTTTATAGGTATTTGGGAATGGGGTATCTTTTGGAATATCTCTCATTCAAAAAGTTGCAAATAGTACATAATAGTACATAGGGCAGTTGTCAACCTTATCTTTTTGGACAACTGCCCCTATTCTAGAATATTCTCAACTATTAAAGACCTTTGTACCCTTAAAAAATCTGATTTACTAAGTCTATATTACCTATTGTACCCTTTGGAGTCCCTGAATTTACCATTGGGTAATCAAGGTTACTCACTTGGGTTACTTCTTAACTTTAGTTAACTAACACTAGTTATGTTCTTTAGGTGACCACTAGTTGTTCTTTAACCAAGGTTAGGTCAACTAGTTTAAAGGTTAATTAGTTAGGAGTTTAGAGTTAGTTTTATACTAATTACCTATGTTTAAGCTAATTAATTAAAGTAGGTCAATCGATTTAATTCTTTAACTTAAGCTAACTGATTTAGTTAAGTAAAATCAATTTGATTACCTAAAATCAGAAACTTAACCAATTATTAAGCCTAGGTTGTAAATTATTTACTTAATCAGTTTAATTAGGCTTAGTTAAGGTTAGTCAACCCATTTTTCTTAACTTAAGTTAAATGATTTGTTTAGTTAATGAAACCTAAATTGACTATCCTAAACAGATTCTAGGACTTAGTTAATTGTTTAAGAGGCTAACAACCTAGGTTAACTAATTTGTTTTAGTTAGTTAGTCCTAAACTAATCAGTTTAGACAGATTTTAGGACTTAGCTATTTATTTAAGAGACTACTAGACTTGGTTAACCTATTAAAAAGTTAATTTTAGGAAGTTATGATTAACTAAATCAAGCTTGATTAATCCAGGTTAAATCATGACCAAACACTGATACAGGACTAGCCAGCCTCCCAATTAACTAAGCAGCTAGTCAACTAGCTCAATGTCAAAAAATAATCAGATCAACCATGAACAGTTAACCATGGGGCAGACATACAATCACGGATTAGCAACGTTGTTTTCTCCTAATCTAACACTGATAATCGTATGAAAACGAGCCTTATACCCTGAATCAGGAGGTACAGTCATCTAAATGGCAAAATTAACTACTCATCCAACTAATCGATTAAACAACAAATAACACGAAGAGGAGAAGAGTTCAGAAGCAATGGTGACGACAGTTAAGATAGGGTATTGAGGAGAGGGGAGACAAGACAACCTAATTCAAAACAGAATATCCGTAATCGATACGACTTCCATATGCCAACGACATACCAACACAACCCGTGCAGAATAGTTTATCGTAACCAAACGGTAACTTAATCAAAAATAGTTTTAGGTTTCTTTTATATTTGATTACAAATACAGAAAAATACATATTACAGAAGAAACAATGGCTGCTTAAGACGAAAACAAACCTAACAGTAATAAAGATTAATAGGCACAGGTTTTAGCATGATTTTTTTTTCTTCAGTATTTCATGGGAAGCTAAGGAAAGAGGAGAAATACTCGTAAAACAAACAGTTTGGCCGGAGAAATGAAGTCACCGGATTTTGGCCGGACTCTGGCGGGTTTGAAAATGGTTCAAACTCGCATGAATCAATAGCTCTCATCAAAAGCTATTGACTCATGTAGGTTCGAGCCATTGATTATCTTCAAATTGGCCGGTATTGATATTCTAGGGTTCGGCCTTACTAGATCTAAAATTGGGGTTTTTTGATTAGGTTTTTGGGAAAACCGATGATGGGAGGTGGTAGAGGGAGTGATGGGAATTGTTTGGTGAAAAAATGGAGTTGATTGGAGAATTTCCGCCGCCGGAGGCGATTTCCGGCCGACGGCGGACGACGGAGTTACGGCGGACCTACGGTGGGAGGAGGTGGTGCTGGGTGGAGACCAGCTGGTCTCTAAAGAGAGGGAAAAGATGAAGGGGGAAGAGGGGTATTAGACTTTGGGCGTATGGGATAGGGGGGTAGTGTTAGGACATATTTATTTGATTAGGAGGTTGAGTTCCCAGCCGTTGGATCACAATAGATCAACGGCTGGGATTGATTCATTAATCCAATAGGCCGGTCGGGTCATAGGGTCCATTGGGTTGGGCAACTTAGGCCTGGGTTGTTTTGGCCCAGGTCCGATTTTCTTCATTATTTTAAACCTAGTTAAAATCCTCAATTTAATTAATACTAATCCTAATTAAACTAAAATGTAACAACTAATTTTTGACTTTGCTTCATGGATTAATTAAAGATAAAATTATTAATTTTATATTCTTAGTTAAAACCGTGATTTCATTGGATAAAAATGGTTAATTTTAGTAATTAGTTGTTGACAACTACATTACATCAAATAATCATCATTCGTCTATTATTTAATTCGATTAATAAATAACGAATTCATAATTCTCTAGTAATAGTGATGCAATTTCAATAACTTTAAAGATGAATTATAATCAATGCAAATGCGAACAATTCACAATTAAGCACTAAAATTCAACCAAAATTCATGAAATCAAATAATTTATTGAGATTTTTATAGGATGATATGGCGAGCAAAAATCACGCGCTCACAGTATGTTTAAGCATATCAAAAACATTAGGTGGTGTTTCCCATATGTCCCAGCCTTGCTGGACTGAGTTACGATACACGTGCTGGTGGGAAGTAAGTGGTAACAAATACCCGTGGATTAGTCGAGGTGCGCCCAAGCTAACGAAGACACCATAGTTATCAAAAAGTGGTTTTAAGAAGATTAGCACCAAAACCTTAGCGAGCTTTATGCAGAAACTTAATGGATTAAAGGAGTTGAATAATAATATGAGCAAAAGATTCTTTAGTAGGTTTGCATCTGTCTCTTATAGAGTATGTGGACTCAAAAAATAAACTCAAGCTATTATATTTATAGTGCATTTAGCAAACACCTGAAGAACATAACTAAGGGCTACAGTAGACTAGGATAGTATTTTTGATAAAGTAGGCTAAAGAGGTCTCTGAACTTGCCTGTTTTATCTTCTTCTTCCTCCCACCTTTCAGCTCATAAGTCAGCTGATTCTTCGCAAGTGTCTGTAGCAGAATAATCTGTCTGTTTATCAAGTAAAACAAGGCTCTGTTTGTAAGTATTAACATATAGTGCACTGCCAAACGGTTTCCAGGTAATGTTATGAATGCAAAGACACTTGATTTTTCCAGCTGCGGGTTCATATGAAACCAAGAACGGGTGGTACGCTCTCCACAAAATGTCGCCATTTTTCCTTGAAGCCATTGGCTGAAACAAGTAATGAGTAACCTGACGCTCATCTGTAACAGACCCACCATAAAGCATCGAGAAAAATTCATCAGCAACAACATTGAATATCATGCGTCGACAAATGCAGAACTGTTTCACCCATGATTCTGGGTCACCATACCCTTTCATCATCCAAATATCAACTTCACTATCCATGAATAAACTATTAGCCAAACAAAGTGACTCCTTTGACACAAAAAGGACAAACTCAAAATCATAAGTCCAAGACTTGTCAACTAAACTAACTGGTAACATTATTTCCCGGAACATCTCATCATGCACATCAAACAGAAGAATCATATTCTGACTCTCTTTAGTACCATGCTCAAGTGCTGCTTCCTTCCTTTTAGAGGCAACCCAATGGCAAGCGCCATTAACATAGACCCCTGGTACCCGCCGAATTTTTTTTGTAAAAGGATCAATATCCCGCCGAAAGAAATCATAAAATGGAGCAACAAGAGTAATGTCTTGCCAAACACCGGTGCTTAGCTTATAAAGATCAACTTTAATATTACGACAAGTGTGTGCTATTCTTACCACTTTGTAGTCATTGGTAATAGAATCGAATCCAAACCCCAGCATTTCATAATTCCGAACATGTATCTCAGACTCAGAAACAAAACCATCTACCTCAAAAGGAAAGATTGATTTGGGGAGTCTTATAGACTTTCTGATGGATGGGTTCCAAAGATAGAAAAAGTTATAATGGTTGTCGTAAAGGCACAAAAGGCCATTACAATTACCCATAATATTAAAGTAAGTAGGACATTCAAATGGCACATCAAACTGGGCATACTGATCAAAATTTTCATTGTCATAGAATAAATCATAATATTCTTTAACTGGTTCTCCGGTGCAATGTCGTACTAGCAAGTAATCATCTTGTTTGTTGAGGTGTAGGGAAATAAAACTAGGGTTAGTAATAAGAGAATACCATGACTTACACACACATATGCAGCGAATAATGGAGTTGATGGGTAATCTCCGGAGGATTTCAATCACCAATTCTTGCGCCAAATACTCAGACATGGTTGGATATCCAAATATCACTGCTGCACAAAGCCCTAACAATTTCTTTATTACAAAATCCTTATTAAACCTAGGAAAACGCTGCTGCTATATATGTTCTCTACCGACTATACAGTTTTTGTTTTAACTTTTTCCCTTTTAACCCCTAAATCTTTGTCAAAGACCGATGTGGTACATCCGAAAAAGAAATCAGTAAAAACGTATTGACTTTGTTTTCTTTTCTTTCTTACTTTGAAGTTCATACTAATTCTCGTGCTTTAAAGAGAATCTTTTTGCTCAATTTCAAAATTTAATTAAATGGAGAAAATAAAATTTCCACAAAATATTCCCCTAGGAGCATATATATTATCTGAATCCTTTCATTCATATTTTTCTTTTTTTCTTTTTTAGCATTCATAACCCTCGGAAGCATATATTATTTGAAAAAAAATCTATCTATAATAAAAGGAGAAGTGATCACGCCCAACTCTAGTCCTAAAAAGGATAAGCGGTCGCTGGAAATATAATCTTGTCTAAGAGTCCGGAGTCGAATCCCACATAGAACTAAGGTTTCGCCATAATTGTTCAACATCGCTAAGAAGACAAGCTCGGATAAATTTCTAAGTTATAAAGATTAAGATTCTTATATCAACTAATTAACTAAGAAACTAAAGCAGTAAATTGACAACTAAAGATATTAAGGGTTGAAGATTAAATTTAGGAGGTCTAGAGTTATGATTTCCCCAAATGTTGGATTCCTTCCCGCTATGTTCCCTACAATTTCGCATATGTATTCTCTACTGATCGTGAGCACTTTAAGTGTCGTAGTTCTCTCTCTAGCAACTAAACAATTTACTAAACATATTCTCTCGAACTACGCTAGTTGGCTTTATCTAATCACTCATTATGACCACATCAAGGATTTATTATTTCTAAACCTACCTTTAAACCCGTTGTATTGATTTCTCACATATGTTAGGAGTGACGTTGTTCAATAACCACCTAAATATGTATCCCTTCTCAAGCTACACATAATAAATAGGCACAGTCAATCGATGGCTATTCAGTCAATTGAAATAAGCACGCATCTGAACAAATAGACAAATTCAAAAGTTAAATTATATTAAAACATAACACGAACTCATCCTCCAAGAGGTTCCATCAAGACTCTAGATAATAAATTAGTTACTCATAATAGTATGTAAAACTACAATACTAAAAGTCATAACCAACAATGAAAAATAAGAAGAGGAAGGAAAAACTTGTGGTTAAATCTTCCACCTTGCTCATAGCATATTCTTGCATCCTTGGGTGTTGTCTTACCCTAAAGTAGTGTCTCCTCCCTGTTTTAAGATGTATTTATGTCATTTAGGGTTGATGAGAGATGAAATTTTTCAATCCAACTTCGGATGAGAGAAGCTGGGATCCGCGTCTACGCAGCGCGCGAACTTTGACGCGGATTCAGCTTTTGAAATCTTCCATTTCGCGAAGCGATCTGTGCCTTTGCTTCACCTTGCTATTTTATGCCTTCACTTTTCTCCTTTTTCGCGTCCGTTTTCGTGCCACGCACGAGAATAGACGAGTTCCCAATCCTTCAATTTCTTTTTTTTTTTTGTGTCGAATTGTCATCTTTTGATCATTTATCTTCCAAACTCGTTCCTACACATAATAAACACGTACTGAGTATATTTCACTTCAAAAATCACATAAACTCTCGCAACTCATACAAGAATTAATATGCAAATATACACAAAAATATGTACTTTTCATCATTTATCAAAAAACAAAAGCACATTATTAAGACAAGTGGGTATTTATCTATTAATAAAAGGAGAGGCAGAAGCCCATTTTTTGACAAGTGGCATCATGCAAATAAGATATTTGGCACTTTAGGACATATCTCCACAAAGATAGGAACTAAAATATTATTTGGGGGAAAATCTCATACAATAATTATTTTTTAAAAAAAAATGTTACAATGGCCTGAACTACCCCAAATATCTCCACAAAAATAGGAACTAAAATATTATTTGGAGAAAAAACTCTCATACAAACTATAATTAATTTTTTTATAAAAAATAAAAACGTTAGAAGCATTAGACTTCTGTTCGGGGGAAATCTCCTACAATATTCAATACTCTACTTTTGTCAACTAAATAATTTAGGTTTTCTTTTTTCCAACAAGTAACTATATCTACATGTGAACGTGAATACACACATTTTTTGGATTTTATCTAAACCTACGCTATCAAAACCTATGGACGATCGGTAACCATCGTGAATTGCTTAAAACTGACTATACCAACTTATATATCTTCCATTGATACTCTATACATAAACCACACGAAGACGTATATGAGAACTTCAACAAAACAAAAGGATTCTGCAAATTATGGCTACTCACAATAATTTCATCAAGGATATAACAATTTCGAAAATGCAATGGAAGTTGAAAGTTCGGGTTGTTCGTATGTGGGAAGTCCCGGATTGTTACAATTCAGACACTACATTCTCCATTGAATTGATTCTACAGGATAAAAAGGTATTAAAAATCAAATTTATTTTACTTACTGATTCGTGTTGCTTCTCTATTTTTAAGTTGCAAAATCTGGATTTATTGTTATGTTCTTCACACATTTTTAACGCTACTTTCCTCGATTGGTTCTACAAGATTAGAAGATACTACAATAAATCACTTTTTTTGTATTACAACTATATTCATTGCAACAACATATATAAACATATGTTGGTTTTCTTTTTTGCTTGCACTATTTCATATTTCTGTCGTTCTCTCTTTTTCGCTGTGTTATTTGTATTCTTGAGTTCCAGAAAAAGCTTATTTCCTTTCACTGCTTCAGTCTTTTGCACCTCCCCAAATGTTGTCTATGTTCTTTCCACTTTTTTCTTTTCGTTTTCTAAATTTGAATGCTCTTAACTTTTTTGCTATTTTTCTTATTTCTGCCTTCTTATAAATGTATTTATTGAATCTCTACCTGTTTTTTTTTAAAAATGTTGAAAATAGCAAGTTGTTTGATTCCCGGAGAAAAAATAGCAAAACTGTCCTTCTCCAAGATGAAAATGTGTTAAAAATCAATTTTTTTAACTTGCTAATTTGTTTTGCATCTCTATTTTTTAAGTTGCAAAATCTGGATTTGTTTTTATGTTATTCATACATTTATTATCGTTTTTTTCTTGATTGAATTGGTTCGACAAGATTAGAAGATACTACAAATCACTTTTTTTTGTCTTACTAATTTGTTTTGCTTCTCTGTTAAGTTGCAAATCAGGATTAGCTCTGTTCTTCTTCCATTTTTTAATAACTATATGTATGTATTTAATGTGATTTCTTTGAAGGTAATGCTGAGACTTCTAAGGGATTTAACAAAAGGACTTTGAGTCTAGACGAGATGAATGAAAAAAGGGCTAAAGGTATATGCTACTTTTGCAATGAAAAATATGTAGTGGGACATAAATGTAAGAATTTGAAGTACATATACTTACTTGAATTAGAAGAACCAGAAGAGGAGCTATTTTCAGAGGAATTGGTGAATGAATTAGAAGAGCAGAAGATGGAATTGTCACAACCAATGGAGCAGGTGGGGATTTCCATTCGTGCTCTGAATGGATCCTTGGGGTACAGGACACACTGGGGTATCATTCTCAAAAACCCTTGCACATCTTAGTGGACACAGAAGGCTCTCACAATTTTATGGACCTTGAGTTAGTGGAGAGATTGAAATGCCCCGTGAGAGCAACTACATCACAACTAGTAGCAGCGGCCAATGGAAACATGTTGAAGGTGGATAGAGTTTACAAAATCTCTTGGCTTCTAAAGGGAGCTGAATTTTCTTCTGAATTCTTGCTACTGCCCTTGGGATCTTGTGGGACAGTACTAGGAGTTCAATGGTTATTAACATTGAGGGATATCAAAAAGAACTTCAGAACACTCACCATGGAGTTCTATTACAAAGGAAGGAAGCATGTACTTAGAGGATCAGGAAAGTTGGCCAGTTGAATCTTCATATTATAATAATAAGATCGAATCAATTCCTATTCGAAAAGAGGATTTCATCATACCTGGCTTAGTCCGTGTGGAAGGGCTCTCGCTCAACGGCTGCGAAGACGGGACTAGTTTCAAGCAGAATCCGAATAAAGAAAAAGGTAGGGTCGGAGCGCAATCCAAACGAACCCGCTACATCAGGACCATTTCGACGTTGCACAAAAGCCATTACACATTGGTGGGAATATAGGCCGATACGTCTCCAGCTTGTGTTTCAATGACGGTTAAGGCGGTCAAGCTACCTGCGCCTGTCTGGTCCTCAGCATTGGCCATAAAAACGCGTTTGAAGGCCTGTTTCTGGGACCGATAGGGAGGGGTCTAAAACTGGAATTTCTAAATTTCAGGTAAACAATCTGAATTATGCATGATACAAGCAATGCCTGCTATGTCTAATGAAGTACAATGTTGTTCTTTGGAAACTAAAGAGACATTTGAACGGGATCCTATATTATTGAACTTGTTAAATGAGTTTAGGGAGTTGTTCAAAGAACCTACCTAATTGCCACCATATAGAGGAGCGTTTGATCATAGGACTGTCCTTCAATCTTGAACTGAACCTATAAACAAAAGACCATATAGATATCCCTCTGTCAAGAAAGACGTTATTGAAACCTTAGTAAAACAGATGCTAGATTAAGGTATTATCCAGCCAAGTAGCAGTCCTTTTGCTACACCCATAGTTTTGGTTGGAAAGAAAGATGGTACTTGGAGGCTGTGTGTCGATTACCATATGTTGCATTTGAAGTATGTTTTCGGAGAAATGAAGAAGCATCAATTATTTGCTAAGCAGAGCAAATGTTACTTTCAAAAGATTGAATATTCGGGGCATTTTATTACTGCTGAAAGGGTTCCAACAGATCCTCAAAAGGTAGAAGATGTGAAGGAGTGACCCTTACCTACTAATGTTAAACAACTTAGAGGATTCCTTGGGCTAGCTGGTTACTGCAGGAGGTTTATCAGAGGGTTTGGTACAATTAGAAAGCCACTAACTGACCTTCTCAAGAAAGATAATTTCAAATGGTCACCTGCTGCTTCAGTAGCCTTTGAACAGCTGAAGACTGCATTGATTCAGGCTCCAGTATTGGCGTTGCCTGATGCTAACAAGACCTTTATTGTTGAAACTGATGCAAGTGGACATGGTATAAGGGCCGTTTTAATGCAACAAGGACATCCTATTGCTTTTATCAGCAAAGCACTCTCTCCCAGATATGCCGCCCTTTCAGTTTATGAAAGAGAACTTTTAGCTATTGTTTTTGCTGTCACAAAATGGTCCCAGCACCTACTTGGTCAGAAATTTATTATAAAAACTGATCAGAGGCCCCTGAAATTCCTAATGGAGCAGAAACTACACACAAATTCTCAGCTTATGTGGCTAACAAAATTGATGCCTTTTGATTATGTTATCGAATACAAGAGAGGGGTGGAAAAAAAGTAGCAGATGCCCTATATAGGGTAACTTGAGCTGAGATATTCTCTTTAGTAATCTCCACGACTAGTTCAGACATGCTGCAAGCTATCTTTGATTGTTGGAATAGTGATGCTGATTTTAAAACCCTCATTGAACAATTGCAAACCAATCCAGCAAGTCACAATCAATTTACATGGACTCACAATCAGTTGAGAAGGAAGGGGAAGCTATTAATTGGAAAAAACTCTCAGCTTAGAAGGAAAATAATATCAATTTTGGCATTCTACTCCTCAAGGTGGTCACTCTGGCATAGAAGCAACACTTAAAGAGGATTCTATCATTATTCTACTGGAAGGGAATCAGAGAAGATGTCAAGTTCTTTGTTCAAGGACGTGATATTTGCCAGAGAAATAAAGCTGATTTGACAGCCTACCCTAGCCGTTTGAAACCACTCCTTATTCTCGAGGTAGTTTGGTCTCAAATCAATATGGATTTCATAGATGGCCTTCCTAAATCCCATGGATATGAAGTCATCTAAGTCATAGTGGATAGATTTAGTAAATATGGTCATTTTCTCTCTTTGAAACATCCCTATACTGCTCAGTCTGTGGCTAAGGTATTCATGGAGGTCATATACAAACCACATGGACTACCAGATTCCATAGTGAGTGTCAGAGATGCAGTATTTTCAGCACCTTTTGGCAGGAGTTTTGCAATTCAGGGAGTTCAATTAAACACCTCAACAGCTTATCATCTTCAATCAGATGGCCAAACTGAGGTCCTAAATAGATGCTTAGAGACATATCTAATATGTTTCTGCTATGAAGAAGCCACATATTGGTATTCCTATTTACACATGGCTGAGTATTGGTATAGCACTTCCTTCGACACTGCCATAAAAACTACACCTTATGAGGCACTTTATGGCAGGCCACCACCACTTCACTTGCCCTATTTACCAGGAGAATCAGCTTCCATTGAGGTTGATAACGCCTTACTTAATAGGGATCCAATTATTGCAGCATTATCATGAGTTGAGGAATTTTGAAGTGGGAGATTGGGTATAGTTCAAGGCAAAACCTTACAGACAAGTGACATTTACATCACAACCTTTCCACAAATTGGCTTCCAAATATTATGGACCCTTCCAGATTGCTAAGAAAGTAGGCCCTGTGTCATACACCCTCACCATCAGTTAAAATACACCCCACTGTGTATGTTTCTCTCCTGAAAAAATGCTACTCCATCCGTTCCAGTTTATGTGAACCTATTTCCTTTTTGGTCCGTCCCAAAAAGAATGACCAATTTCTAAATTTGGAAATAATTTAACTTATATTTTAAATTCTACCCTAATGAGAAGCTTTTATAACCACACAAATACTCTTGACCCCTTTTTGACTTGTTTAGGACCACAAATTCTCTTTGTACCCGGTCAAACAGGTTCACATAAATTGGAATGGAGGGAGTATGAGTTACCTACACAAATTACTTACCCCCTACAAATGACATTGCTAGTCCTCATTGCTCTGAGCCATAATCTATTTTGCAGAGAAGGATGGTAAAGAAGGGAAATAAGGTTGTTGCTCAGGTTTTGATTAAATGGGCAGGGTTGCCAGCTGATAGTGCTACATGGGGAGTTCTTTAATGCCTTGAAGATTAGGTCCACTCACTTTGATCCTTGTAGTCAAGGATCTTCTGCAGGAGGGAGTATTGATACACAAAATACACGGTGAGCTCAAGAACAATCCAGCTCAGTGCCACGTCATCTTGGTAGTTAAACATTAGTTAGGGGTCAGTTGAAGTTAGTTAGGCAGTTACAGAAAGCAGTTAGAGGAAAATCCCTTCAGTTGTAATAAACAATAGTCAACTCTCAATTCTTATATAGCATTGTAATTCATAGTTACAAATGATAATCGGAACTATTACATTTCTCTCTCTCTATCTCTCTCTCTCTTGACACATCTTCTTGACGAACTTCTCGAGTTCTCTGTAACTCCACTCCTGAACAGCTGCTCGATCCTCGAATTCCTTGTTGAATTCTTGTAATTGAGTTAACACTAACCATGTGAAAAACAAGACAGGAATTCTCTACAATTAGTCTGGGTTATAATTGACAGGATGTGGTGCAGCCAGGTAGTGCATTTGTTTTGGGTACAAAATGTTTAGCCTTTTCCAAAAGTGATGGCAAGTAATGAAGGAAGATGCTACTGCAGTAAACTACTACTAATAGTATGATAACTTCTAAAAAAACGACCTCTAAAGACTTCACCATGGCCTTGATCCCTAAGAAGTTTGTATCAGTAGAGATGAAGGATTTCCATCCGATTAGCTTTATGGGAGGAGGGTCATATAAGATCTTCTCCAAGTGATTGGTAAAAGACTGAAGATCAATTAACTAATTTCACCCACCCAAAATGCTTTCATATTAGGTGCATCGATTATTGGTTCCATAACTGCTCATAGTAACCTAGAGCAGAGATTCAGAAATGGATGTCCTAAAATGTTATGTAACCTAGATTTAGAGAAGCCATGCGATCATGTCAACTAGAATTACTTGTTGAAAGACATGAATTTGGGGGAGAAATAGGAATTTGCTCAAATTATTGATTCCATATCTTATTAATGGTGACTGAAGACTTTGCCCAATTAAAAAGGGGTTTAGACAGGGAGATCCTCTATAACTTTTCCTCTTCTACTGGTTAAGCAAGGTTAAATTTAGATCCTTGGTGATGTAAACTAACTGGATATCAGGCTTCACAATGGGCTTGGACAAGACGTACACACATGCTTTATACTGATGATACACTCAACTTTTCTGGGGATACTGAGGTCCAATTGGATCATCTAAGCCTCATTCAAGTAGTGGTTGAAGCATTACCTGAGATGAGCATAAGTCTAGCTAAAAGCCACCTTCTTTCTGTTAATGATGTCCAGAATGTACAGGAATTAGCTAAACTACTGGGTTGCAGTGTTGGCTCATACTTGGGCCATCTCTTAGACACAAGAAAGCATTGCTTTTCCCTTAGACAGTGAATAAAGTCATACCGCCAAAGAAGATGATGGACTTGGCATAAAGGACTGGGCATGCATAACAAGTATCTGACATTCAAGTAGCAGTTGATTCAGTCAACATGTGGGAACTAAGTAAAAAGGTAAGGAAAATAATACTGTATGCTAAATCCTTTTTCTTTTATCAGGGGTACTGTGTACTTAATCCTTGACACAAAAACATGATATCGTAATATGGCGTAAGTGTGCCAAACAGCACAGGGAAGCAGTGGAAGATCTTCATACACCAAATTTGGTTCTATGTTGGTGTGGGAGAAGCTAAGATTTTGGCATGATGAATGGGAGGAACATTTACGGAGAAATTTCCAGACCTATTCAACTTTGCCACGAATACTGATGAAAAAGTTGCATGTCATAATTCATAATATGGGTGAGCTTTGTCGTCATAGGTGTTGATTCATTACTGCACGAAAGTATGAGCCATGCAAATCTATGTAAAAAATAATTATACGCCAGTCACAGTAGCAGATCCAAGATTTCAAAGGCATGGTTGCTTGTCGGAGAGAGCAATAATTTAGCTATGGGTGCTCACTCAGTACTTATCAAAAAATTTTGCTAATTGCCTGTGTAAATATACTAAATCAGTACTTATCATATTTTGAATAGTTATCTCCCAGAATAAGAAAATAACAATTATGCTAAGGAAGCTACCTAACAAAGAAAAAAATGTAGCATAATTATAAAACAAAAATACTTCAGCGAACAGTGGCTGCAGCACTTTCTAGTATATCAAAGTAACCCAAAATGCAAAGGGATGTTGATAGCAACTACAATTAAAGATTTCAGCTAAGACAAACAGGGAACCCCAAGTAGGAAGACTTAGAAAAGAATAGGAAGATGAAGGAACTAGCAAAGCATTAGCCAATCCTGCTTTCAAGATCAGCAAATTGTAAAAGAAAGAAAATGCTGACTAGGCATATGATCAAAATAGTCTTTAGTATCATTTCTACTAAGCCTACTGCAACATAGAATTTTGGCAAGAAAATGTAATAGTAATCACCAGATAGTTGCAAAAACAACACATTGTTGGGAACTATGATGAGCCCAAACATATCTACCTAGTAGTAGTCAAGACATTAGATTAGCCTCTATTTTATTCGAACGGTTTTAGTACCCAAAGGAAAACAAATTGCCACGCACTCTCCTTCAAGAAACTTTGACCTTCCAATAAATTAAAGGAGGTGCCCAGTGTTAGCCTGAAACCTGCAAAACAATGTCATGTTGCAAAAAATTGATAAGATTTTAAAACAAGAACTGCTTAAAATATTTAAGAAGATTAGCACCTAAACTACAGTGAACTTTATCCAAAGATTTATTGGACTAAAGGGGTTGAACAATAATATGAGAAAAAGAATTTTTCCTAGATTTGTGTCTTTCTCATATAGAACATGCCAACTAAAAAGATAGATTCAGCTGTTATGTTTGTCATGCATGTTGCAAAAACCTCAATACAACAACACGCTAAGCTAAGGGTTTCAAGTAAACTAGGAAGGAAGGTCTTTGAACTTGCCTGTCATCTGTTTTATCATGCATAGCCTCGTTGTTTTCATTTTTGACATGTAAAATCTGCAGTCCACTTTTAGTTATTTGTCTTTAAAAACTTCTTTCTCCCATCTTTAGCCTCCCTCTTGCATAAATTGGATGAATCTTCGCAAGTGACTCCAGCAAAACGATATGTCTGTTTACCAAGTAAAATAAGGCTCTCTTTGTAAGTATTAACATAAAGTGTATCTTTATAAGAGCTAGCAGCATGAATGCCAAGATTCTTAATTTTTTCAGTTGTAGGATCATATGAGACCAAGAGTCCATTGTTCGCTCTCCACAAAATTTCACCATTTTTCCTTGAAGCTATTGGCTTCACCAAGATATGAGGAACCTGACGCTGACGACCACCATTTAACAACGAGAAATTTTCATCAACAACACCAATGTTGAATGATATGCCCCTCAAACTGATGCTGAACTGTTTCACCCATGATTCTTGGTCACCATACTCTTTCATCATCCAAATATCAATTGTTTTGTCATTTCCATAGGAACAATCAGCCAAACAAAGTGACTCATCAGATACAAAAAGCACAAATGTTTCACCAAAGAAACCAAAATAGGTCCAAACCAAACTACCCGGTACCGCCATCTCCCGGAACGTCTCCTCATGCACATCAAACAGAACAATCATATATCGAGCAAATTGTTTCCGTTGGGAAGAAAACCAATGGCAAGCGCCATTGAAATAGACCCCCGGTGTCTGCCTAAGGAATTTATAAGATGGAGAAACAGGGGTAATGTCTTGCCAAACACCAGTGCTCAACTTATAAAGTTCAACATGAGGTGGAACACTATCAACATTACCACCAGTATGTACTATCCTTACCACCTTGTAGTCATCAGTAACACTATCGAACCCAAACCCTAACGTATGATCAAAGGGACCATGTGTTCTATAAATAAAACTTGGTTCGGGGAGTTTTACTGACTTTCTGATAGATGGGTTCCAAATATAGTAAAGATCCGTATAATAACTTAGCTCGTCGGAAAGGCACAAAAGCCCATTACAACTACCCACAATAATAAAGCGACTGTAACTCCCAAATGGAAAATCAAACTGAGCATACTGATCAAAATTTTCATTGTCATAGAACAAATCATAATTTTCTTTTACTCGTTTTCCAGAGCAATGTCGTATTAGCAAGTAATCATCTTGGTTGTTGAGGTGTAGGGAAATAAAATTAGGGCTAGTAATAAGAGAATACCATGACTTACAGACACGTGTACACTGAATGATGGACTTGGTGGGAAGCTTTAGAAAGATTTCAATCAGCAATTCTTGTGGCAAATACTCAGACATATCTGAAAATCGCCTGATTTAATTTCTTTCTCCTAATTCAGGGCCCGAATTTGTTGTATGTGTCTTCTCCATAAACCTCCGCATACATATTCTGTGTTCTCTACAGTTTTGTTTTGATTATTTTCCTTTAACCCTAAAAATTTGTTTAATTGCGATTTGGTACACTGGGGAAGAAAAGAAGCGAAAAAGCAAAAGGAAAAACTCTTGGTTGATAAAGACCGTGCCTTTCGCTATAATCAATTAATCATTATACTGTCTCCAGCAGCTTTGGGTCAGAGTTCGTATGTGTTAAGAAGACTACTACTAGTGTGACTAAACTATCCTAATTAAACATTTAGCTAATGTTACTTTTTCAAAAATTCCATATTTATTTTGGAACAAACCTTTATAAAAATTTTAAGTTTTGAACCCGTTATATTTTTGAAATTATGGGTTCAATCTACTATTTTCTTATAATTTTAGTGAATTTTTACACATTAATTTATACTACGCGTTAAAAGTTATGGGTTCAATTGAACCCGTTACTGGAGTGCTACATCTGCCCCTGATCATTATACTGTCTTTGCAATTTAATTGGCTATAATCAGGGTGGATGTACCATTAAAGCTACAGTTTTAGCCGAACCAGGAGCTATGGCTCAGAGTTCTTATGTGTAAAGAAGACTATTAAATAAGTTGCGGACCCAATAACTCAAATGATTAGTGCATTCGATGACATTTTGAACTTATAAACTTCAAATAATGAATCCGTTTCTCGCTATAATAAATCAGTACTCGTTTCTAAGCTTACGATATCAAGCTTACAATGATAAGTTACTTCTTGTAAGTGTATTTTACTTGAAGATGTAAAAATTTCATACACTATAAGCGCACAGATCTTAAAACTCAAAACTAAACGGTCTACTTTTCCAATTACAACAATCTACAACCCACGAGTGCAAATGAGTTCTACAAGCCTTAATTAAACATTTTGGACACACTCAGACATATAACAAGACACTGATTAAAGTAACAAACTATATTTTGTGCAGAATTAGTGGAGCACCATGTTGGGGTTGCATAGTTAATATGGACTGAGGTGCATGTGCATAAGATGGAGACAGTTCGAATGAGAAGCGTTGTAGGATCATAGTCAAAGCAGTCTTTGCTTCTAACATGGCAAAATTTTGTCCAATGCATATTCTGGGACCCCAAGTAAATGGGAAAAAAGTGACTTGACCCTTCGTTGCACTTGAGACTCCCCCTCTAAATCTTTCTGGATTGAACTTCTTTGCATCTTTACCCCATATCTCTTCATCATGGTGTAATAAGATCACTGGTAACGAAAGTAGCACACCTTCTGGTAGAGATACATCTCCTAATATAGTGTCTTCATTAGGCCGACGGATGAGTGACACTACTGGGGAGTATAGCCTTAAAGACTCATACAAGATCATTGTCACCTGCAGCAAAAGGTTCTCCATCAGTTATATATTAGCATGAAAAAAGATGTGACATAAGATTTGTGCCCAAACTATTCCTAGTGAAGTACTCATTTAGCTCGCGACCAGTCTGCAAACGAGAAAACTACATTTCATCTCCCTTTCTTGGGGGGATCGAGTTGTCCCTAATGATCATAAGAGGATTCTAGAGTTTTAAATACGTGGTTGAACAGTACTACTGCACTCATTACACTTTTGTGAAAATGAGAGTGAACTTAGTTTACTTATATTTTTTCCTATAAATTGTTTTGAGTTTAAGCAAAAACAATGGATGTGGACGAACAGACTGCCCATATACTGCACCTGCTCATGCTTGGATGGATTCAACTAACATCAAGAAAGCATGGATATAGAGTTGATTTCCCAGGGGAAACATCGCTATATCTATTCCACTATCAAGCATTAGATTAAAATGCAATTCTTGTCTAATCAAGTCCGAAGGTCTCAAAGTGGAGATATTTCCAGGATTTGAGTTTTAGAAGAAATCTACAAGATTGGGAGGTGCCAGAGTTCCAAAACTTGATTGACTTGCTCCATAAACAAAGCATACCGCAGGATATCCACGATGAATGGAAGTGAGAGGGCAGGGAACAATGAAATATTTTCGTTAAAGTCATATTACAAGAAGCTCTTGGTTAAGGAAGAGATTGACATTCCACGTATCTTGAATTGGATCCTTAAGGTACCAAGGCAGGTGTGTCTTTTTCACTTGGTTAGCAATAAAAGGGGTGATTTGACTGCTGAAAATTTGAGAAAGAGGAAGGTCACTTATGTGAGTTGGTGCTACATGTGCAAGGCTAACGTGGGACATCTTCTATATCATCAGGTAGTTACAAGGCTATGGTGGAAATCCTGAGGTGGTTTGGCATTGGACGGGTGATGCCTTGACACAGTAAAGGAGTTAATGTTCAGCTGGAATAGTGGAAGATGAAGGAGAAATTGTAGGGCATGGAATGTGACTTCTCTCGCACTTGTGTGGGTCATTTGGAGAGACCAAAATATGAGAGCTTTTGAGGGAAAAATGAATTTTGTACGGTTGAGGAGTGACCTCTTATCCCTTTTACTTTTTGTGTATTGAAGATTGGGTGTCGTTTGTAGAAACCATCTCCTTTTGTAGGTTTTCTTCTTTTTGGTGTACTACGTTTATTATTTTGTAAAAAAAAGCACCATCTAGTTGCAATAACAGCCATAAACCCCATGGCTGAGTAATTGAACCGACAAACAAGGACACTTACAATTTTAAGACGATTCAACCCATCAAAATCTGGTTTCTGACTCCCAAAGACTTGCAACACCTCTTCTCTGGCCTGTGCTTGCCAATCCTGATGCCTGCTCAACAATATTAGAGTCCACACAAGCAACGCTGATGTAGTTTCTTGGCCAGCAACATAGAATAACTTGCATTCTTGAATGACTTCTTCAATGCTCATTCCAAAATCCTTGTGCCTACGCAGTTCGACTTCTGTAAAATTAGATTCCAGCAATATACCTAGTAGATCCTCATTATTCGCCTCTCCTGCTTTCATAGCCTTCACTCTTTTATCAATAATGCCTCTTATTGAGGCCTGAACATCCTTTTCAACTTCCTTCATTCTTCTGTTCCTCTTTGTTGGCAAAAACCTGTGAAATAGTTTAATAAATAAGTAATCTGAAAAAGGGAAAGCAATATGCATCAACAAAATAATTAAACATTAGAGTGAGATTTAATCATGTTGCACTTCCCAATGAACTTTGAATAGGAGTAATATGACTATTGTTAAAGCAAATGTATTTACCTCCAGCCTGGGATATAAACCGAGTGTATAGCTTCTACAAAATACTGAGCTTGTTCCTTCTGAAGTTCAAATATCCTTTTACCTTCTTCAAAGTTACTGCCAAAAGCTGTCCGAGAGATCACATCGCTACTTAATTGTTGAAGGTGAGGCCATACATCTATCTCATGTGAGCCCTTAATTGAAACAATATCTTCCCATTTGCACAGCATCTCAGTGCAGCTCAAGCAAAAAGCTGGAAGCATATGCTGTTTAAGAAATGGTTAAGAGAAAAAACTCAATGAACGGACAGTTCTTCAAATGTATCGACTTTGTAATCAGGAACACAAGATGGTTCCAAAAACATACCTCAAAAAAGAATCACAATTAAGTTGCTGTTTCAATGAAAAGAAGAGCAAAGAAAACATAAAAATACAACTTAAACCGAATCCATTGCAGTTACAAACCTTTAGCTTCTCTAGATGGAACGCAGGATTGATGATTTTTCTATGTTTGGCCCATTTGTCTTCCTCTAGGCTTACTAATCCTTGTACCAATAGCTTGGTAAGTGGATTTCCATGAGGCTTTTGATACAGATAGTATTTGGAGAATATTTCCTTTATAAGCTCAGGGTCCATGATAAGAACCAGTGGTTTCGGACCTAGCCATACAAAGGATTTTTTACCTGCAAGCAGATGTTTCCATATTAACTACTCCAAACTGAAGATGAATATCTATCCACCATAAAAATGAAACTAACAGGGCTTTTGAAAGATTAAAAAAGCGAGCAGGACAGAAGAAGGCACAATGCAAGATCTTCAAAATCCATGTTCCAAAACCTAACCTTGCAATTAAAATAAGGGCCAGATTAATTGGAAACACTCCTCATATGATGGCTTACAGCGATCTTTATAGCTTCTCTTTTGAATGCACTCACCGGTATAACAATGTTGGGAAGTAAGCAATTGCTGCGTCAATAATAGGAGGCTTTGTTTTGATCAGGAAATACCAAGAGTGGCTTTTTTGTTAAAAGATTTAGAGATAGTGAACCTAAATGCAGAAGAAAAAGATCAGCTAATGTGGAAAATACAACATAACTGGATCTTCTCAGTTGGCTCATGTTACATAGAGTTAAACAAGGTCCGCGGAAGCAATCATACTTGGCCTTGGAAGCAACTATGAAAAACTAAAGCAACCTATTAGTTAGTATGTTTCATGTGGCTTCTTACACATGATGACCGCCAAACCCAATGTACTATACAGCGAAGGGGGATGAAATTTGCAGTAAGTGCTACTTGTCTAATCTGGTCGAGGAGAGTTGCAGTCATTTCATTCTGCAGTGCACAATGGCTAGACAACTCTGGAACTTATTTTTCAACTTGTTCAATCTTTCTTTTGTCATGCCTAATACAATGACAAATTTGCTGATCAGGGAGATTAAAAAGTCCTTAAAATAACATGGAACACGGTACCAGCTTGCGTAGGGTCAGAGTTCAGTTAATCATGCAATTGTTTATCTTCTTTTAAGTTTAGTGCCTAAGAACAAAGTTGAGGTGAGTTGTACTCACTAAACCCCATACCTTGGGGATTTAAGATCCAACTTCATGTCTTCATCAAGTAAGACAGAGAATGTGATAAGGAGAATTAGTGGAGGGATGGACAAACTTAAATCTTGACACAACTGATCTTTATCTAACTCAGCTGGACAATTTTATAAGAGATTCAAGTTATTCAGTCAACTAAGTGGTTATAAGTAAAGCATCCAAGAGTCTGGCCTAAATGAAGTGGATTGAGAACAATGGAGTCTCACGTTCAAATGGCAGAGACAAAGTGCGACCTGATACAGACACCCCATGAAATTCGGAAAAAATCACATATAGCCTGATTTACATTTGGCAATTGAAAAATACCCACAGTTCAAAAGTAATTGAAATTTAGCCACTTTTTCATATAAAGATAAAATTTGAACAAAAACACCCTTAGAAATCCAGCATAATTTGTTGGAGTTCGAATTTTTTACATACGAGATTCCAGCATAATGTGCTGGAGAGTTCCAACATAATATGCTGCTGGAAGTTTATACGCATGAACTCCATAATCCAGTATACTATGTTGGAACTTTCCGTGTTTCAATTAGGGTATTTTTGTCCAGATTTTATCTGCACAAAAAATAGTGGCTATTTTGCAATGACTTTGCTTTTCGATTACCGGTCCGAAAAACTGGTAGCACATGCTATTTTCACTGTGAAACTAGACGAGATGAGCATAAACTGGGCCGATCACTACAGTTAGAAAACAAAAGAGTGGTTATGAGTAAAGAAAATAGTGAGCTAGGGATTAGTGAAACATACCATATTTCTTGATGGTGTCAAGAAAGAAAGGCACCAATCTTGGGGCTATATCATCAGAAAGATTCATGGGTTTGGAGTTAGCTTCCTTAATCATACCAGAAAGCTCCTTCATATCCCCATACAAAATCCTGTAGGAATTGCCTTTGAGACCTTGTTTCCTTAGTAGCTTTTCCAGCTTCTTTGGTCTGAACCAAACCCAATTCAGCACTCCCCATAGACACACCACTAGAGTAATTATTATGGCAGCACAAGATGCTGTTACTGTGATTTGAACAGTCTCCATTTTTCACTCACTAATTGTGTCCCAGTATGGAATAGCTACTTGATTTTTTTTCTTTTTCTGCGCCTTGCATATTTTATGTACTACGTGAATCGTGGGGGATAAAAACAAAAGGTTGCCATCAATGACGAGCAAAGTTAAAAAATCTGAGAAAATCACAGATTTCAACCACTCCCTCCATTTAATGAATGTAGACCTCATTTATGAAAATATAAAAAGATAATAAAATTGTGATCTTAAACGAGGATAATATTTTTGTAGTTGTAAAATCATGATATTAAGAGTAGGATAAAATTTAAAAATAAATTATTTCTTACTATAACAATATCTTTTTTTTCTTCTTCACAAATTTACAAAAAAAGTGTTAATTAGCTGGATGAGAAGAAACTCTCACGTCTGATTCTGTAATAGAGATGGAATTCAGAAACAACCATTTTCAATCCTAGCAGGAGAGGGAGGAAAACGAATACTCAATTTAAATGTGGCACACTGGGAGAAAAGAAGAAAAAAAATAGTAAAAGGGAAAAACTTTGGTATGTATATGATAGGTTACAAGTATCTTTGTTTTATGTTTCGATGATCTAACAAACTTAATGTCAAGAACCAGATAAGGAATCTGATCTACTTCTGATCCACATTCTCAAGCGCATGGAAATAACCAGACTTAAGCTGGAGATATTTGTCAATGTTTCAGAAGTTAAAGAATCAACAAGGGGAACAGATGAACTTCAGTTTACCTAGTGATTGTACCAAGTCAACTCTCCAACAGCTGGAAAGTGATTGACTGCACACGCAATAGTACAGCACAGTGCATCAGTCACCTCTATTGGGAAGGACCTTGTATCAAAGTTGCTTGCATCATTCACGTGATGTCATCAATGTTATATTAACATTAAACCAATGACAAAACATCACGTGAACACTAGAGCTCCTGGTCAAAGAATTCTATGCCATCGTTGCTCACATCAAACAGGGTACCAAGGCGACAAAAGCCTGAAATCTGAAAATATGTTTTGACTCCTGTGCACTAAAATCATATGTGGGATTTGAGGAAGTAGAAGCAGTGCAATATTTGGAAAAGCTAGATATGGGTGATGCAGTTCGCCCATGGCTAGCTGAGATTCTGGCAATCTGAGGGACAACATCTCCATGGCTCACAACAAGGGTTCAGATAGTCCGAGCCACCCTAAACTTTGAAGCAAAAGGGTGGCAAACATTTATGTGCAGCCGCCTCAATCCGAGCCTCAATGAAAACATCCTCCCAATTCCTCGTGCAGTTTTAGTGGCTTCCATCATGGCGGGGTATCCTATAAATGTGGGAGCCCTGATGTCTTACAACATTTTCAAAGTGGTCCAGAAGGAGGAGCGGTCATATCCTTACCCTAACTTACTCACAGAGGACTTCCAAGATCAAGGGGTGGAGTCAAAGCATTAAGATGTCGAGGTGAAGGCAAAGAAGCCTTTTTCATGGTACCACTTCTAGGGAGATAACAACCCTAAGTTCAAGGTAAAGCTACCATTTATATTGACCAATCTAAAGTACCAGCGGTAGTGGTTGCTGTTTCAGTTGTCGATCCCTCCACAACAACCGGTACTTCTACCGGAGCAGCAGCCATGCCACCTTCATCTTTTGGACCATCTACTTATACTAGACTATCATTGCCATTATTAGTGCCGGCCTCATCTACCTACCCTCAGACTGTGTTGCGAGTCTCCCAAACACTGGCAAGTCTCAACAACTGTATGCAGGCAGCTACCACAAAGCTGACTACCATATCCAGTGTTGTTGCAGCACAGTCATCAACCCCAGCAGAGCCTCAGGTACCTTCATCGGTGGAGGAAACTTTTGGACAACTAGAAGGTCATCATAGAGACTCTAGCTACGCATGGGAAGGTCATCAAGGATTTGGGCAAACAGGTCAAGAAGATGCGGAAGACTCAAGCATCAAAGGAGTCGGTGGACAAGCTGCGCAAAGAGGTTGAAAAGATTTCATTTGCCGGAGATCTTCCATTGGACCTGCTCATGGAGCATTCGGTCCCAATAGCACATGCAGTAGTACCAGAGACATCAGATGCAGCAGCCGGCCAGTCTGAGGAGTCGGCTGCAACTACACACACTGCTGAGGAGATGATACAGATGCTCATCAACCTAGTTATCCCTCATCCAGGAGATGATGAGATACAGTTAGAGGAGACAAAGGGTGTTGAGGACCACATGCAGGCTGAGGACCCCATGTAGATTGAGATCACATAGGGAGTTTTCTTCACTCTCCGCCATTTCCCTGTTCTTATATTTTATTAGCATTGAGGACAACGCTTATCTTCATTTGGGGGGTGGTCCATTTTGATTGACATTGAAATTTGGTATGTAATAACTATTACACTATTTTTCCTTTATCTTTATTATCTTGTTGGTATGTATATATTTTTCCCCATTTGATGTATATATTATTTCCCTTATGTATATATTCACTTTACTTCATTTTGTATATTTGTTTACCTTCTGTAGTTTACTTCATAACTTCTTTAGTTTGTTTTTCCTTGGTAGCATAACATCTTGTTTACTTTAGTAGCTTCTTATTAATTTGTTAGCTTCTTTTTTTACGTTTGGTGTGAACAATAAGCCTTTAATTTTCTTAATGCCACGGTTCTTTCCAAGGTGGATGTTGTGTGAATCGGGTGGCTCTTTCCAACGATGGATAGCGTGAAAACCTTCTTAAGGGATTGAGTCCGTTCTCTTTTATGTTTTGGTAAATATAGTAGTAATGAATAAAAGTGTCTCAAGCAGGCTTCACTTGGTACTAACACATTTACCTTCGACCTTATGGTTAGAAACAAAGTTGTTGGAATAAAATAGCTCTAGTTGTGACCTTTAGACTCGTATGTTGACTTAAACAATCATCGAGTGGTTCAGTCGAGCCATTTGTGATTTTCAATCTTAGCCAGGGGTGTTTTGGGTCCTCGAATCTATTCTCTTTATCAACCCAACAACTTGAGAGGTGAGGTGTTGAATTGCAAGTCCAAGTTCTCGTGCCAATAAGTCTAGAACTTGCCCCTAATGTTTATCTATGAGAAATTCTAAGTGTATCTCAGCTTGAAAAATGATTGTAGCATCTCCTTGATCCAATTTGAAACTTGAAAACTTCCATAGCCTACCAATGTGATATCCCTATTCAACCCCTTTGAGCCAAAGCCCTTTTTCTTTCAATAACCACGTTGCACACCTTTATCCATTTTGTAATGACCCTCTCTTGGCACCCGATCTTCCTTAGAATTCTTGAAAAACAATTGGAAAAAGAATAAGTTTGGGGGAGAGACAAGGAATTTGAAAGTGATAAAAGGTACAAAGAATAAAAAGAAATGAAGAAAAGGGAAGGCAAATAAAAGAAAGAAAGGCCAAAAAGAAAAATTTCAAAAAGAAAGTGAATAAGGTAGGAAGTTGAAGGGAGAAAATAATGATGAAAGGCATAGAGTAAATAGAAAAGGAGAAAATGAATTTCATGATCATGAAAGAGTGACATTACGTCTCTCTAGTTCCCCCAAGGAAGAAGAAAATGACTCAAAGAGTCGAGAAAGTATGAGCCGAAAAGAGAAAATGGAGTGCTTAAGGAAAGATTTCCAACAAGTCCTACCTTGATCCAAAAGCCTTCATTACATCCCGCAAAATCCCTATGTGATTTCAAGTTGAGTGAGCTTACATTAGTGGTGATTTACATAAGGGGCAAGCTTATGGTACTTAGAGCCGGACTTGCGACATTCTTTTGAGAGATGAGCGAACTTTTTCACAATCCTTGCTTTGAGTGTTACATTCTAAAGTGAGATTTGCTAATAGGGAGTAGAGGAGGAGGAGTTTGGGATCCACAATGACCTACGTTATAGAGCAAGCTTCCTTGATGAATAAAGTCAATTCTTGATGATCTAGTGTCACATTAGAACCATGGTACTCAAAAAGTCAAAACATTTTGTTGTTGATAATTCATATGTGTCGAGGGTAATTGTTAGTCCCAATTGATACATGATTGATTCACCTTAGCCAGCTGAAATATCTCTTTTTCTAGTGGAGGTGGGAATTACCTTATTTTATTGAGAACAAGTAAAAGCTTAAGTTTGGGCGAGCTGATAAGGAGTGCTCAAGCTTAATTGTTAGTCCCAATTTTATTGTTTTGGTAAAAAAATGATTTTGACCGCTTATTTGCTCTCTTTTACTTGTGTTTTAGGTCAAAAATGCTTAAAGGTATTCCCGAAAAATAATGAAATGTGCTTGATTATAGGAATGTTGCAATATGAGCCAAAGGAATCAAAATCAACTCATAAAGGAGTAAAAAGTTGAACAAGAACCAAAACAGGGCAAGAAGGCTAACTGTGCGGCCGCATAAGGAAGGTTCAGAGACTGGAATTTGAGCAAGTCAAGAGATGCGGACCGCACAAATATTTTGCGGCCGCAGAAGTCTATGTGCGACAGTACTCAATATTATGCGGACCTCAATAGACGAGGTTCAAAGAGTTTGAAGAAGTGCGGACCACACCAATATTGTGCGGCCGCAGGATGTCAAGTGCAGTCGCACACACAATTGTGCAGTCCGCAGGAATGAAGATTCAGAGAGCTGGGTTCAAGTCCAAATTCAAGGAGTGTGGACCGCATTATTTTTATGCGGCTACATAATCAAGAGCGCTGATGCACTCAGAATTGTGCGGTCCGCAAAAGTCCAGTAAAAGACAGAACTCAAGGTCAAAGAAGGTGCAACGCACCATAATTATGCGGCCACAGAAGCAAGTGTGCGACCACACTCAGAATTATGCGGCCGCACAACTTCCGCAAGGGCATTTTTGTCACATATTTTCAGCTTAGTATAAATATAACTTTTTGTCATTTTTAGGTTAAGTTATGTTTTTTAGGAGCACTTGTTTCGCCTATCTTTACTGCTTTTGGCATTTTTGTACTAGAATTGTCTCTAAACACTAGATTTTCATCCCATAATCTAATATTATGGATTCTATCTTCAATTCTTCTTTAATTTCTGCAATTTCCATGAGTATCTGAACCCATAGCTAAGGTTGTGATCCAATCCTAGTGTGGGTATTTAATGGGTGATTGATTTAGGGCTTGTTTGTGATTGGGTTAGTGATATTTAGCCTAGTTCTTGATAGAATTCAAGAATTAATGGTTGCAAACATTGATTCATGCCTAAATGACTTAGTCTCGACTTGAGAAAGAGGGACTAAGTCTAAGAAAACTTGGCTAACAAGAAATTGGGGTGAACTCAATAAATTGATAGCCCCAATTAAAGGGTTAAACCTAGATATAGTAATACCCGACTTGGGCTAATATCACTTGCTTTGCACAAATACCCATTTGGACTTGAGAAAGCCAAATTGGGCAAAATCACTCAAACTACCGAGAGGTATAGAGTGAGTATCCGGGGGTGACATCTATATTACAATCCCAACTAATCAAGTTGCCCTGAAATTTACAACCCGTTAAATAACCACCTAGGTAGAAGTCACGACCCTAGTTCTTTTAATCATTTGAAAAATCCTAAACAAAAATATTGTCCTTAGTTTTATTAATTGAAATCAATAAAGTAAAATAGAAGTAGAACATCAACCAAGTTTGCGGAAGTTCAATTAGATCCAAAACTCGCAACTCACGTAGATATACACCTAATTCCCATTTGTTAACTCCATGTGGATTCGATCCCGACCGTTGTTGGGTTATTATTGCAGCGACCGCCTTGCTACTTGATAGTAGTGTGGATTTGGCCGCGTTCACTCCCCTTACCTACCCACGCAAGTTCTTGTTCTCATCGGAGTCGCAAAACCTCGACTCCGAAAAAGTTCGTGGCTACCAGCTCTCCTCCAGTCTCGCCGAAAAAACAGGGTGAACATGGGAATGTGGTCGAAGAGGGAAATCAGGAAATCTCTAGTCTCGCTATGAAATACGAACCAAGTGCAAGCCAAAAGGCTAGTCTTGACATTGCTGACCCTCCCAAGACAGGTCTTAAGTCTACAGGTAACACTCCCCCTTCTGTTGAGATTTCCATGGAACCACAAGAAAAAGAGGCAATAGAAAACATGCTCTCCATAGCTGCTGAAAGGGGTTTTGTTGAGCAAGGTGTATAGGGGTCTAAGCCTCAGGGTGAAGAGCCTCATGTCGTAACAGATAGGATAGAGCTTGTGCCAGTTGAAAAATCGGCATAGGATGATATTACCGGGTCCCTAATGATGGACATGATCCCCCCACGGAGGATCCAACTTAGGGGTCATCTCCCCAGGTCAGTATTGATCCTGCTTTGTCTCCCCGTTTTTATGTTGAGCCCTTGTTTATGGTGATGCTTGAGATGCAGTTTGATAGTGAAAAAGATTTAGACGATATGGTGATTGCTAGCTTTATCAGAGCTAGGAGTAAGATAGTTGCAACTCCATATCCAACTTCTAAGAGACCCACTACAAGGTTGCAAAAGAAGGAGGCTCTTGAGTCTGCTCTTAAGAAAAGTCAAAAGAGTCAAAGAATGAGAAAGTTGGTGAAAGATGGCAAAGTTGTACATGAAAAGGTCGTTCGTGTTGTCAATGTGGATGAGGAAGTAGAAGAGAAACCTAGTTCCTTGACTCACAAGCCCTCGAAGTAAAAACACTCTCTCTCCAAATCTAAAAAGAACATTTTTGTAAGTGTTGAGAGTCCAACCAAAAGTGCTGATGTTGTTTCTAGTGAAAAGTTTGTGGACAAATCTGGTGATAAGACAGTAAAAGAGAGTGGTGGAAAATCTAATGATGAAGTGATGGAAGATTCTGGTGAACATGTGCCTGTAAAGTCAGTAGATAAGGGAAAGTCTACTCGCAAGGCAGTGAGAGAAAAATGGATGTTGATGAGGAACCTAGTTCCTCCAAGAAATCAAAAGTTGATGAATCCCAAAGATCTGGGAAAGGAAAGTTGAGAAATCAGAAGGTACCGTGGGGTCGCACTTTTTCCACTGACATTGTGGACTTTGCCAGGATGCGGCAATTAGTGGAAATTTGTGATTTTCAACAATGGACTCATTTGTTTACAAATGATGTCCCAAAAGTGTATGAGGAGGAAGTGCAGAGCTTCTATGCTGATTTCTTTAAAGTTGAAGATGATCACATATGTGTGTTGGTAAATGGGGTTGACATAGTGATGAACTCTGCCTTGTTGGGGTCAATTCTGGGTGTTCCTACTGAAGGGTTGTCATCTGTTCAAGGCGCCTGCTCTTCCAACTTCAGAAATGCCATAGTTAAGGACAAGGCAATCCAGCAGGGGAACGGGTGAATAAGAAGGCACTCCTTCCAATATATCAGTTGCTATTTGAGATGGTAAACAAAGTGTTGCTTCCCCGCGCTAAGAGGAGATCTATTACGTCCAAAGCTGACCTAGTACTTATGGAAGCCTTGGATTTACAAGATTAAGCATAAAGTAGATGGCTCGGTAAGCACCTAGAAATTCTTGGATTTCTTACAATATGAGATTGAATGCCATAACTCTTATTTGTATTTTACTTTAGAAAAATGCTTTCCAGAGCGATATATGATGCTAAACCGAGACTCACCCTCGTGGGGAGATATCAGAATAAAGTACCATGCCACTGGGTTCTTGACCCTCTTTAGATCCTTCTGTAATATTCCAGTGGTTGTCGCAAGGAATGACATCATAGCTCCTGCAAAATTAATAACTTCTTGCTGGCGGGGAGTTGTATGAGCGGTAACGTCCACGTACGGCTTTGTAAGAAGGGCGGTGGATAGAAATGGCCTTGTTGTACCTCACTCTCATCTTCAATGGGGTCTGCTCGAATGGGATTGAGATATGGATGGAACATAATGAAATAAAGCCACTTTTAGGTTCCCTCTGAAATGAGGGATGTAAGGGAGCCACTACGAACAAGTTATAGGTATGCCTGTAAACCATTTCTATATGCGAGATGGAGGGATGCTTTGGTTTGGAATTCTAGCCGGTGAAGCTAAGAAAAGAAGCCCTTAGAAAGCAGAGCTAGACCCAAACAAATTCTTAATCGAAAGCTTTTGCGTGGGTCCTGCTCTTGCGCTTCCTGACCTCAACGAGATTTCAGTAGGCCTTTCGCCTGCTGAGCAATCTTTCTAAAGCAAGAAGAAATGGCAAGTACGTTTTAGCTACTAAGCTTTGAAACAACCCATAGGCTTACTTCGAAGACTTCTGGCACATGGTCGACTAGCTAAAGGTCAGCTTCGGTTCTAGGCAACGATCCGTCAGTAGGCCGGTGTAGCTAAGTGAAGAGCGAAAAGAAGGAATCAGAAACTTGCAAGTCTCGTATGGTGGGAATTTTGATAAGTCTTTTTGATATGGCACTTGGCATATCGTTTATCTATCTCTTGCCTATCTGTCATTGATTCTCAAGTCAAAAGACTTCATTTTTGGGTTCCCCGATGTCAAAGACCAGAAGCTACGCGCAAATTTTCATTGGATCTCGGTTGTTCTTAATAGCGATGGCTCCCTTCTGACTTAGGACTCACTACCCGCTTGAAAGCGTAAAAGGTGGTCGGCCATTCGTCAAGGCCTAGGAATCCCCTGGACATCTTAGCGGAAAGGTACAACGGCACGAGCGACCAGACTTAACAAGTCGTGCTTGATTCATAAGATTAATCAATAGCACCAGTATATGAGTAAGGGGGGGGGGGGTACTTGATGTGACTACTATTAGACCTCCAATCCCGAGAGACGCTACCCGGGCCTAGGAAGAAGAAAAATCGAATAGAGGGTATTGAGTCTCAAATGACATGCCCATACACCCCACAACAAAATGGGGTTGCAGAATGGAAAATGAGACATTTATTGGAAGTTATTAGGGATAGATATTTAGCCTTAGAGAAAGGTGACTTGGTAAGACCATAATCTGGAACAGAGATTGGATGAAGAATTTTCCAACTTGACGTGAAAAATGCCTTCCTCCATGGTCTTTGACTTTAAGAGGTATACATGACTGTAATATACTCTTTTCCATAACTTCTCATACCAGACCAACCCACTAAAATGCAAATAGGGATCATAAATAGGGTCAATATCACGAAGTTCTCCGCGGCCGCTTAGGCTTCACTGACCACCTATTTCCTCTTGCTTCGCGCGGCCGGGAAACAAGCATGATTAACAACATAGCTGAGGTCCGGTCGGTGGGAACGTTTCCGCCGTAGGGGTTTGTCTCCATGGAAAAAGTATTCACTACTTCTTACAACGCCTTCATTTAGGAGGGATGAACCACCATCAATCTGTGTGGGATAATGATTGAGCATATGCAAAAAGTGGCTGACTTTAAGGATGGCAACCATGTGTTACCTTATTGAAACAACCCGGTCTGTCGTTACGTAGAATCTGCATCATAATTGTTGTTAGTAACTTATCATAGATTGATTATACTGTTATTGGTGTGTTAAAGTTGGTAGGCGTGAAATTAAAGTGATTATAATGAGAATTTAGCCACTTAGTCTTTAAAAATAGCCTTGAAGTTGGAAAAGTCAACTGAGAGTTGACTTATTGGTAAACAACCTCGGAATGCGGATTTTAAGGCTCGAATAGCTTCGTTAGGTGATTTGGGACTTAGGAGTTTGTCCGGAATATTTTTGTGATGTCCAGTGTAGAATTAGGCTTGAATTGGCGAAAGTTAGTTTTTGGCGATTTCCGCCCGGCAGTGGAAAATAGGCTACCGGGGTCGGAATGGAATTCCGACAGTTGGAACATGCTCGTAATGTCATTTTGGATATGTCTGCAAAATTTCAGGTCAATCAGAGTTGTTTTGGATAGTTTCGGCATCGTTAGTGGATTTTAAAAAAATTCAAAGTTCTTAGGCTTGAATCCGGTGTGATTTTGGTGTTTTGATGTTAGTTTTGGTGTTTCGGGGGTGAAACTAAGTTTGAATGATCATATGTGATGTGTTGGTATATTTGGTTGGGGTCCCGAGGGGCTTGGGATTGATTTTCGGGGGATTAACGGACTCATTTAGACTTGAATAAATTGATGGTTTTCTGGTTTTTGCATAGCAGGAATTCCTTCACTGCGATCGCGTAAGGGGAACCGCGATCGTGTAGTGCAAGTGAGGGGAGCAGGGAAATTACTCTATGCGATCGCATGAAGACGATCGGGATTGCAGAGGTGTGGTCAGCGGGGCAATGCGGTCGCGTAGAATACCTGGCGATCGCTGAGTGTATTTGCATGTTGGGGGACCCCCAGGCCATTTGGTCTATGCGTTCGCGGCCTGGGGGGTGCGATCGCGAAGGTCTAGGGTGCTGAGCTGTGCGATCGCGGGCAGGTGATCGCGATCGCGTAGATTAAAAATCTGGGCATTATTAAATAAACCCTTCCGCGACCTAAACCCTTTTTACACCATTTTTGTACAGACAGAGAGCTCTTGAGGCGATTTTTGAAGAGGGAAATCAGTGGTATTCGTAGAGGTAAGTATTTTGGACCTTAAAACTCATTTATGGGTGATTATAGAACATAATCTCAGTATTAAATTCATGAAAATCAGTAGAAAAAGGTGGGTTTAGGGCTTGAGATTATGAGACCTTTAGGGGTCGATTTGAGGGGTCAAACGAACTCCGACTTTGGTGTTCTTTATATGTACGGACTCGTGAGAGGACGAAAAACATTTTTGTATAAAACTTACTGAGTTTCGGGACGTGGGCCCGGGGGTCGGGTTTTGACCGAATTCGGATTTTTGAGCTAAATTCGATATTTTTCAATTGGAATTTATTCCTTGAGCATAATTTGATGATAAAAATCTGAACTTAGTAGATTTGGAGCATCCGGAAGTTGATTCGAAAGGCAAACGCATTGCGAAGTAATTTCGGGCTAGTTTGAGGTAAGTAATGTCTTTAAATCCTGTCCCGAGGGTATGGAACCCCGGACTATGCACCCTTTCACGAGTTTTGAAATGCAAAGGTTGAAACTTTGGAGATATATTCCTTACTTGGCGACTATTGAGTTGCGAAACGGCTTTCTAAAGCTTATTTCCAATAGTACTATATATACTTGATATGATTTGGGCTGTAAGCCATGTTTGGGGCCCAGTGCGGACCTGTTTACCCCTTGGGGGATGTGTTTTCTATATTTTCCTCACTGATATGTTATGATTTTACACTCAGTCTTTTCCTGATAAATTGTTTTGACACTCGGAGTATTGTGATACTATTTATTGAAAATAAAATACTGTTTTGGGTCGAGAACCCGGTATGTTATGGCCTAAGGGAAAATCGAGAGTGTCTGACTTAGTGAGGCTTTCAGGCCTATATTGTGAGGATATGAGGGAGGATTTTAGGTCCATATTGTGAGAGGCTTTCAGGTCTATATTGTGAGAGGATTTTAGGCCTATGTTGTTATAGCGCTTGGGCTGTAGGAGCCCCTCCGGAGTCTGTACACACCCCCAGTGAGAGCAGGTACCTAATGAGTGATGCCCGCGGGGCTTATGCTGAGTGACTGTGAGGTTGCCTGATGGGCAGAGTGACTGTGAGGTTGCCTGATGGGCAGAGTGATTGTGAGGTTGTCTGATGGGCTGATACTGAAAGAAATTGTTACGAGAAATGATTATGGCCCGAAGGGCAGTTTTATGAAGATTTTTACTGAGTTTTCGAACTATGATTTACTTCGTTTTCAAACTGGTTTTTACTGAGAATTTTACTGAGATATACTGATATTACGCTTGTTTCAAAGGATTTCTGGAAACCGATTTTTGAACTCATGTATTTGATGAATACTATCTGGTGACTTGGTGTTTTACTGGCTTTTGTGAATTGGTGTATCTGTACGGTATGTATTATAATTCTCAGACTGTGATTTATTTTCATTACTACTGAGTTGGTGTACTCATAAAGACTCCCTGTGCCTCTGTGCACAGATCCAGGTACCGATTTGGAGCAGTAGCCGTTTCTGATTGTTTGCGGCAGCGTTACGGGATTTAGAGGTAGTTGTCCAACGTCCACAACTTCTCCATTTCCCTTCCTTGATTAGTATTAGAAATTAATTCATAGACATTTATTATGACATTAGCAGAGTTAGATTTATTTCTTTTTAGATGCTAATGATCATTGACTCCAGTCTTGGGAGGTTTTGTTTAGACTGTTAGACTATTATTGGGGCGCAAATACTTAATGAAATTAATTATTACTCTGTTTGTTGTTTATCATTGTATTGTGAACTATTATAAAAGAACCAATGCGTAGTAAAGTGATGGTGGGCTAGCCTAGTTCCATGATAGGCACCATTACGGCCTGTTAGGATTTGGGGTCGTGACACTTATGGGTTTCTTCTCGCAAAGGTCTTCGAGTTCTTCAAGGTACCTCTGGGACAACCAAAGTGGGCACTAAGAAGCAAACTTTCTCCAAGATCATTCTTGAGGAGGGTGAGTGTATTGACAAGGTCGGAGGAGTTGGAAGCACCTCTACTATATCTCAACTGATAAATGCTCAGAATAGTGCTACAGAGGAGATCAGGAAGTTAAAGGCAAGGAACGCGATTCTTGAGAGTCAGCTCAGTAAGCTACAAGAGGCACCTGGTTCCGGTACTTCTCACAGCTCAGAAGTTGCATGCCTGACTAAGGAGAATGTTGAGCTCATGAAACAAGTGGAGGACCTGAAAGAAAGACTGCTCAATGAGCAAATGTCTGTGAATGCTCGCATGGATCTTTTCCTCAAATCCCTTGCTCCGTCCTCTAAGCCCTCTTCCTACAGTGCCCCCTAAGCAGTGTCCCCTTCAGTGTCCAGTTTTCCAGTGTCCGTCTCTTATGAATGTTTCAGATGATGTTTTTGTTGATGGTACTTGTTTTTTTTTTGTTTTTGAATTGTGGATGGTAACATTGAATATGCTCCCGCTGTAAAATCCAAACTGGTTTATGGAATCTTTTCCCCTTTTGTTGTGTATACAATTGTTCGTTTGTCTCTGTTTTCTATCATGTTTGTGTGCACACAAGTGGAATGAGTTAACCACGATGGACCTCTTTTTGCTTTTACTTAGTTTTCTTCTTTTTATGATGCCAAAAGGGGGAAGAATTATTCATAATTGGATAATGATGTGCACTGATTAAGGGGGAATACAGATTCAGGGGGGAACTCAATGGCCTTCCTGGTTCACTGTCTGGTTCTTTGTGGTTCTTCGTAGGATTTACAATTATAAGTTTGTCATCATCAAAAAAAAGGAAATTGATAAGTTACAAGTACTTTTATTTTATGTTTTGATGATCTAACAAACTTAATGTCAAGAACCAGATAAGAAACCTGATCCACTTCTAGTCCATATTCTCAAGCGCATGGAAATTACCATACTTAAACTGGAGATGTTCGTCAGTATTAAAGAATCAACAAGGGGAACAGATGGACTTCAGTTCCCCTAGTGATTGTACCAAGTAAACTCTCCAACAGCTGGAAAGTGACTGACTGCACATGCAACAGTACAACACAGTGCAACAATCACCTCTATTGGAAAGGACCTTGTATCAAAGTTGCTTACATCATTCACGTGATGTCATTAATGTTATATTAACATTAAACCAATGGCAAAACATCACTTGAACACTAGAGAATTCACTCAGGCACTCCAACATTGATTAAGCTTCCGATCAACAATTCTCAAGTGCATCAAGAACAAAGAACAACACTGCTACGGACCAGTTCCCATATCAAGTGATTGTATGTCCTTAGTTGAGTTGTAACTTTGGTAATGTTCTTACTTGTAACTCCTACTTGGCTTACATAGAAGCAGTGTGTAGGAAATTCTTGTAAATTATAAACCCCCGTGTTTGTGTCTTGGCTAGAATTAGTCAAGTGGTAAAGCCTTTGTAATAAAGGTATTACAAAGTGGCTTGTAATAAGTGTGTTACAAGTTAGAGAGGGATTAAGGAGTTAATTCCTAGGTTACAATATGTTGTAATCTAAACGTTTTGCTTAGTAGTGAAGTTGAAAGTCTACAAGGGTAGGTCGTGGTTTTTGATCCCGTTGAGCTGAGAATTTTTCACGTAAAAAACTCTCAGTATCATTTACATTCTGCTGTATGTGTGTAATCTGTGAAAACTAATAAAAAACCTGGTTCTCTATATAGTTTGGTGGACCCTCGAGAAGATCTTTTTTTTTTTCCCTTTGAGGTTCGCAGTGGTTAAAGAGTAAACTAAGTGAAAAAATTTTATAGAAGAAATTCAAGACACAAACACTTTTTTGGGGCAATTTCTTACTAAATGAAGAAAATTTTGAAATGCACAAAAGAGTTAATATATCAAAATTCTCCTAAACTATGTTCGCAGTGGTTAAAGAGTAAACTAAGTGAAATTTTTTGATAGAAGAAATTCAAGACACGAACACTTTTTGGGGGCAATTTCTTACTAAATGAAGAAAATTTTGAAATGCACAAAAGAGTTAATATATCAAAATTCTCCTAAACTATGTTCGCAGTGGTTAAAGAGTAAACTAAGTGAAATTTTTTGATAGAAGAAATTCAAGACACGAACACTTTTTGGGGGCAATTTCTTACTAAATGAAGAAAATTTTGAAATGCACAAAAGAGTTAATATATCAAAATTCTCCTAAACTATGTTCGCAGTGGTTAAAGAGTAAACTAAGTGAAATTTTTTGATAGAAGAAATTCAAGACACGAACACTTTTTGGGGGCAATTTCTTACTAAATGAAGAAAATTTTGAAATGCACAAAAGAGTTAATATATCAAAATTCTCCTAAACTATGTTCGCAGTGGTNAAAAAATATATTCTGCTTTGTGGGGCTTTTTTTACACTTAATTTTGGGTTTAAAAAGGAAAAATTACCCCCCCCCCCCCCCCCCCCCAAAGAAAATGTTGTGTTGCCTAGGAGTGATTATCGGGCGGATCGGGCAGATAATTACGCTTAATGGTTTGACTTAACGGTTATCTGATTATAAATGTAGTAATCCACTAACCATCCAATAAGACAAGGGCGGATGTGTATCAGATTAACAATTATCGGGAGCCTTATCGGGTAAGCCAAATAGAAAAAATTTGAACAATCATTCAATCAATACCAAACAGTTTCAAATCAATACCAAATTTTTAATACCATCTAAGATCTAACCAAATGCTATTTTTTAATTGAAGAGTCTTCAAGGCTACTCATATTGTCATGCACTTATTAACTAAATTTTTAATACCATCAAGACTACTCATACAGACATACACATATTAATAATTGAGATTTCGATTTTTCAACTTCTCAGTTAGAGACAAACTGTTATTAATCTATATTTGTAAAATAATTCTGGAGAAAATAAAATAACATAAACAAAAATGTAAGCAAAATAAAAAAAACCAATTCGAGGTCACTAAATTCACAGTGTTTCCTTAAGGAATTTAATTCTCTCCTAGTACCCAAGGTTATGGATTATTTCCTCCCAGGANCCACTGAATTCACAGTGTTTCCTTAAGGAATTTAATCCCCTCCTAGTACCCAAGGTTATGGATTATTTCCTCCCAGGATAGAACGAATTACACACTGGTGTAGTGGTACTTCAAACCCCAGTGTTTTAGCGAACTCAAAGTTCGGTTGCAAATCTTACTTACTGTTGCTTTCTTCGAAATTAAAATATGTAGAAGAAAGGAGGAGAACTCAGAAAATTCGCATGAAATCTGAGAGAATGGACTTGTATTTATAGCCAAAGTTGGGCTGAAATCTGAAGAGGTGCAACTCTTCATAATGGCTGTTTTTGCAAAAACGCCCATAAAGTAAATGCCATGACATAATTGGCTATTTACTCAATAATAAAGAGGGAAAATTGAAGGGTAGTTAATTTTCTGTTACAAAACAGAAAACTAAATTCTGGATAATAACTGAAATGGATTTAATATTAATATTTATTTTAATATTAATATTTTGTTATTAAAACAAATATTTAATAACATTTCTGTTAATATTTACTATTAACAAATAAATTTGGTCCAAAAATTAATCAATCGATCATTTGACCAAATCCGAAGCCGAAGCCGAGTCGAGCGAGCGACGACGACGACGACGGCACGAGGCTTGCCTTCTTCTCAACTCTTTATGAGCTAGAAGAAGAGCAATTGCTTATATACCCATCAAAAATATTTTCCTCTTCCCATATGGGACAATCAAGGAGGGAACCTCAAATATTAGTCAACCTCAAATATTACTCAAATATTTCATTTTTCCCTCCATTTCCCATTCACCCTATTTTAAGCATTAATATCTTAAAACCCCAACAATCCCCCACATGAATGGGGAATGGCTATATCACAGAAGTATGCATGGAAAACTGTGTGATTCGCAAGCAAGGATTAATTGCATTTGGATAAGTAGGTTTCCCTTAGAACTTTCCGTAGTGAACTTATGTCGGATATACTCGATCAATCGGTAGATTTGATATCTTTGAACCGTCGAACTTTGGTGTATACCTAGACAACCACAAGTCACACAACCAATCCTTAACCGTCTTTGGTTCTCATTGTTGTGTTCGTTTCAGCCATGAACACCGCCTGGTTTCATAAGTGCATAGAGAATTGGCCTTGCAAAATTCTCCTTGAAGCGGCTAACACTTCACACTTACATAGGTGATTCCTAAACGTGTTATCCCGTAGATACACTATTTGATATACCCCGTATCAAATTTAGAAATCATTAAAAAGGCTTAATGCTTTATCCTTGGTACTGAACATTGTCTCATCACGAGAATGGACCAAAAGTTTAGTTGACAATGTTAAACCATCATTAATGACTTTGTTTGATCTCCTTGAACCTAGATCTTGGGATTTCCAGTCTTCTAGGTAGAGTTATCGCCACTATGACTTGTTCTCGGCCATAGTCTCATTCCCCTTGATGATTTCTCAACTACCTCTCTAGTTAGGCCTTTTGTAAGTGAATCCGACACATTATCACTTGACTTTACGTAGTCAATCATGATAATTCCATACAGGTGAAATTAAGGTTTTTTTTTTAACATATGAGAACAATGCAGTACAGGAGATTATAGAAGCCTCCAATAGATTAAGCATGAAACTTGCAAAACGAGCACATTTAGGAGAGTTTTGGTGTATTAACTCTTCCCAAAAAGAAATTTGCTCATGAATTTTTTTGTTTCCTTTTTATGCACTTGTCTACTAGTAGTAAAATTATTTGAAAAAGTTGAGGAAGCTGAATTTTGTAAAGAATGCTATTTTTGCAATTTATTAGCTTTGGCTCTGTATATGTATTAAAAAATCTACTAAGTTTCTACCGCAGTTACTGAAATAATTAGTGCATTCACTAACATTTTAAACTCATAAACTTCAAATAGTATATCCACCTCTGGGTATAATAAGTTGGTGCTCTTTTTCTAATCTCATGATATCAAGCTTACTATGATAAGTTACTTGTTGGACGTGAATTTTACTAAATGATGTAAAAATTCCATGCACACAGAACTTAAAACTCTAAGATAAACAATCTGTATTCCAGTTACAACAATCTACAGTACACGAGTGCAAATGCAGTTCTACAAGCCTTAACTAAACATTTTGGACTCAAGCTTAACATAAAACGAGGCACTGCTTACAAGTAATAAACTATATTTTGTGCAGAATAAGTGGAGCACCATACTGGGGTTGCAAAGTTATTACAGACTGAGGAGCATGTGCATAAGATGGAGACAGTTCAAAGGAGAAGCGTTGTAGAATCATAGCCAAAGCCATCTTTGCTTCTAACATGGCAAAATTTTGTCCAATACATATTCTGGGACCCCAAGTAAATGGGAAAAAAGTGACTTGACCCTTTGTTGCACTTGAGACTCCATCTCTGAATCTCTCTGGCTTGAACTTCTTTGCATCTTTACCCCATATCTCTTCGTCGTGATGCAATAAGATCACTGGTAAGGAGGTTAGCACACCTGCTGGTAGAGATACATTTCCTAATACAGTGTCTTCCTTAGGCCGTCGGGTAAGTGTCACTACTGGGGGATAGAGCCTTAAAGACTCGTACAAGATCATTGTAACCTGCAGCAAGAAGTTCTCCTCCATCAATACATAGCATGAAAAATGATTTGATATAGGTTTAAATTTTTGTGTCAAAACTAATTCCTATCGGCGAAGTACTTATCAACTAGTCCGTATATGAGCAAACTACTTTCCATCCCCTTTCTTGACGAGCAAACTAGTTTTAAGTACGTGGTTGCTTAGTACCACTCCACCATTACTCCTTCGTTCAAATGAGTATGAGATTAGTTTAAGCTGAAGCAATGGTGCGGAGGCACCCACAAACAATATAATCTGCCCATGCTCATGGCTATAGAGTTGACTTGCCACATGACTATAACCAGTCTAGTATCAAACACTAGAAGCAACATCTAATTCATTTCTAATTTAGGCACTGCATAAAAGCAATAACAGGCAAATCCATGGCTTGAGAAATTGAACCGACTAACTAGAACACTTACAATTTTAAGACGATTCAACCCATCAAAATCTGGTTTCTGACTCCCAAAGACTTGCAACACCTCTTCTCTGGCCTGTGTTTGCCAATCCTGATGCCTGCTCAACAATATTAGAGTCCATACAAGCAACACTGATGTAGTTTCTTGGCCAGCAAAATAGAATAACTTGCATTCTTGAATGACATCTTCAATGCTCATTCCAAAATCCTTGTTTCCATGCTGTTCAATTTCTTTAAAATTAGATTCCAGCAATATACCAAGCAGATCCTCATTATTCACCTCTCCTGCTTTCATTGCCTTTACTCTTTTATCAACAATACCTCTAATTGAGGCTTGAACATCCTTTTCAATTTCCTTCATTCTTCTGTTCCTCTTTGTTGGCAAAAACCTGTCAAACAGTTTAATAAGCAAGAAATCAAAAAAGGGAAAGAGATATGCATCAACAAATTATCAAACATAAGAGCAGGAGTTAATCATGTTGCACTGGCCAGTGAGTAATATGGCGATAGTTAAAGCAAACTACCTCCAGCCTGGAATATAAACGGAGCGTATAGCTTCCATAAAATGTTGAGCTTGTTCCTTTTGAAATTCAAATATTCTTCTACCTTCTTCATAGCTACTGCCAAAAGCTGTCCGAGAGATCACATCACTACTTAATTGTTGAAGGCCAGGCCATATATCTATCTCATGTGAGCCCTCAACTGCAACAATGTCTTCCCATTTGCTCAGCATCTCAGTACAGCTCAAACAAAAAGCTGGAAGCATATGCTGTTTAAGAAATAGTTTAAGAGAAAGCCAATGAAGGGACACTTATTCAAAATGTTCCGACTTTGTAATTAGGAATGCAAAATGATTCCAAACAAGTACCTCAAAAAAGAATCAGAAGATTAAGTTGTTGTTTTGATGAAAGAAAAGATAAAAATGGACTACTTAAGGAGAATCCATTGCAGTTACAAACCTTTAGCTTCTCCAGGTGGAAGGCGGGAGTGATGATTTTTCTATGTTTGGCCCATTTGTCTCCCTCTTGGCTTACAAGTCCTTGTGCCAGTAACTTGGTTAATGGATTTGAATGAGGCTTTTCATACAGATAGTTTTTGGAGAATACTTCCTTTATAAGCTCAGGGTCCATGATAAACACCAGCGGTTTTGGACCCAACCATACAAAGGATTTTTTCCCTGCAAGCAGATTTTTTCCTATTAACTACTCCAAATTGAAGATGAACATCTATCCACCATAAAAAATGAAAGTAACAGGGGCTTTTGAAAGATGAACAGAACAGGAAGGAAGAAGGCACCAAGCAACTTCTTCAAATCCCATGTTCCAAATCTAATCCAACTCAGTTGTAAATATTCATTTGAGAAAGAGATCCAAATAATTCAGCCAACTAAACAGTGAGCTAGGGATTAGTGAAACATACCATATTTCTTGATGGTATCAAGAAAGAAAGGGACCAATCTTGGGGCAATATCATCAGAAAGATTCATAGGTTTGGAGTTAGCTTCCTTAATCATACCAGAAAGCTCCTTCATATCCCCATACAAAATCCTGTAGGAATTGCCTTTGAGACCTTGTTTCCTCAGTAGCTTTTCCAGCTTCTTTGGTCTGAACCAAACCCAATTCAGCACTCTCCATATACACACCACTACAGTAATTATTATGGCAGCACAAGATGCTGTTACTGTGATTTGAGCAGTCTCCATTTTTCACTCACTAACTGTTCTCTTTCTACGCCTTGTACATGATATACCTACCATTTTCGTAAGGGGTAAGAAATCATGGTCGTCATCAGTGACGAGCAAAAGTGAAAATCCGACAAAATCACAGATTTCAACACCTACTACAGTTTTCATTTATTTATCTTGCAAAGAAAAAACCACATCTAATTTTTATAATCTGTAAAGAGCTCGGATATGGTATTGGTGTCATTCCAAACTTTTCATAAAGCGATTATACAATAAAGTTGTACTTCTCATCTAATTGACTAAATGTGTCCTAGATTTTGTTCGTATATAGTAATGGGACACCGGACACTTTTATTTTTTACTATTTTGTATACGGAAAAGGTCCAAATATCTTCTTGTATTATACGAAATTGAGTACATTTGACATTCACTAATACTTTGGCACATATATGTCCTTACCGTCACATAATTGGACCATATATACCTTTTTTTAAACGTAATCCACCCAAACTAATTAGCTCTTTCGTTAAATGCACTAAAATGTATTACAAACACTTTTATTTTTATTAGTACTTTTTTTTCTTTCATCTTTCTTCTTTTTTCTTTTCATTCTTTTTTTTTTTTGCCTTTTTCCCGTATCCGAGTTCTCCATTGTTGATGCCTTTTTCATTTTCGTCACCAATTTAACTTGGCAAAACTCGCGAATTCCTGCTAATTTTACTATCACAAACCCAACAGGTTCTTCTGACTTGAAGGAGATGAAAATTTTAGGAGATTTTTTCGGTGATATTAACTGGGTGAAGGTAGGATATGATTATTCGGATTTTGAAGGTCTTGTTCCCTTCAGATCTGAAGCTCCGCGATGAACGACAACTTCAAAATCTGAATAACCATATCCTATCTTCACCAAATTAACACTACCGAAAAGAATTTCTCTGACAATTTTCATTTCCTTCTTTTCAGAAGAACCAGAGCCTTCTCGCTTGGAAGTTTTTGGTGGTGTAGATTGGATTTTTAGGAATAAAATCATGTGAAATTGGTGACGGGAATGGAGAAGGCATCGACAATGGAGGAAATCGGATATGGGAGAAAGAAAAAGGAAAAAAAAGAGAACAAAAGAAAAAAGAAGAAAGAAAAGAGAAGGGTAAAGAAAAAAAAAGTACTAATAAATAGGAGATAGTGTTTGTAATATACTTTAATATAATCAAAGAAAGAGCTAATTAGTTTGGGTGGATTTCGTTTCGAAAAGGGCATATATGGACCAATTATGTGACGGTAAAGGCATATATGGACCAATTATGTGACACTAAAGACACATATGGGCTAAAGTATTAACGAATGTCAAATATGCTCAATCGTGTAGTACAAGAACATATTTGTACCTTTTCCGTTTTGTATATTATAGGTGTTAGGATGAACCTTTTATATAAAAAAAAATTAATAAAAATATGATAATTTTTGGGGTGGTCAACTTTTCAAGCTATTGTCCATAGAGCAAGCAAGTGGTAACATTTCTTTTTAATCCGTGAAAAAATAATTTATCTTTATGGAATGATTTATAGTTACATAAAATATATGTGTCTCATTTTACATTACAAGTACAAAAGTTTTCTCTCTTTTCTTAAACCCCATATCCAGTCAAATGAGTTCGCATAAATTGAAACAAAAGAAGTATTAAATTTGAAGTTTGTATACTTCACCCAACATATGGGTTTTAGCTTGGGTCCATTTTGGCCTAGTAAAAGAGCAGAGGTAGCCAAAAAAGGAAAACTACCAGTTATGTTCATTTATAAATAGCTTATTATGAAACTTGATTAATTCATTAAATATTACTAATATTATCCAAATATTACCATTATTAGCCAATTCGCTATTTGTAGTAAAAAAAAAGGTCATATTTTTTGCTTCCTTTTGAGTGGGTGTTAAAGAATAGATTGGATACATCTTAAGGAGTTTGAATCTCATTTTTGGGATGATTTGGCGGAGTTTTGAGGTGGTTTGAATTGAAAATTCGAAGTAGAAGATGAAACATGAAAAAAATGATATGTGTATCATTTGTGTATCATATTTGTATCATATATATATCACATGTATATCCATGTATACATGTGTGTGTGATACATACATGATACATGTGTCGCAGAAGAATTTTTTGAACTCGATTTTAACTACGAATTTTGATACCAAATTAGTCCAAATCTCTGTTTTAAAAAAGCAGAATTGGGACTAGCCTCGAGGCGGAGCAATCGTAAAACGCCCCTGGGCTTATGTGTGGGGCTTAGTTCTATGAGACTTACGCCTCGGCCGTCGGTGCTGACGCCCCGGACACGCCAACGCCCAGCGTACTGGGCTCGCCTTATAGAACTTTATGCAATTGTGTGTAATTAACCTAGTTAAATCCTTAAATTTTCTTAATAAATCATTGACTATTTAAAATTAGTTTTTTCTTAAGCATTAATCATTACGTTGAGAGTATTTTATGTCATTATTAAAGAAAAAACTTATTGCATGTTATCCACTAAAACTACCATGATAGTAACTTTTAAATAAATCTTTCATTTAAAGTATTTATTTATTAACTTTTGTTATGTCTTTATTATATGATAGTCCATAATTTTTTTATAACTATTTTCCTAAATATTATTTTTTTCGCGTTTACGAGATACCATACTTATTAATTTAATAGCCCAATATTAGCTAGTAACTATTTACAAATAATTAGTTATCATGGTAAGTAAAGTGAATTATGTGTCACTTTATTAATTTTTTGAAACTTAAAAATAAATAATGCTAGAGAATCATATTTAAATTGTGTATTATGTGTTTAATAAATTCTCTTTCAAATAGAAAGAATATTAAATAAAAGGAGTATTTAAAAAAATATCAAATTATAATATCGAAATTCTTTCAAGATTCATTGCTCCTTAAGAGATACATATAACATTTCGCATCGAATATATTACTTTTGATGTTTGAGTTGTAACGACGTTGCAGCTAATTTGCATATTATGATATAGGTCATACTTTCGTATTATTCATAGTTGAATTATAATTTATAAATATTTTAAATAGATTATTTGTTATAATTTTGTGATTTTAATGTATTTTTTTTATAATTATTTTTTATTTTATACTATCTTAAAATTCTTGAAATTAGTAAAATTTAAAGATCCGTGGGACTTACGCTCCATGTCTCAGGGCTTACGCCTCGCTTCGTCAGAGGTAAAACGCCTCGCCTCACGCCCCCGCCTTTTAAAACATTGGTCCAAATCACCTCCAATCTTCCTCAAAATTTATATATTGACCCAACTATATGTTTTCAATGATTTCAACCATAACCATTGTAAAAAGTCCCTTTTTGCTTAGATTTTTGGAATCTAGGGAGTGTATATATATATATATATATATATATATATATATATATATATATATATATATATATATATATATATATCGCATTTCATCACCTTGTTTGTTACCTCATCCATGGAATTTTCTTTCCGTCTTGCATCTAATGTTGCTAATCACGCTCAAAAATATGAAAGGAGATTTTTGCGTGTGATTCTTGGAGAGAAAGAAATTTATTTATTTGTGTTTTTAATTTTTATATATGCTTGGCTAGTTTGGGTAAGTCGATGATTAATGACTAGATGTTGGTAAGTTGAAACTTACGTGGGACATTTATTTAAGATACCATTAGGGAATGTCATATAATACTCCCTTAGGCTATCTGCACGTGTCGTAATGCAGCGCTATATCAGAATCAAATAATTATGTCATTTTCTAAGAATTTGTTGCAGAGTCTTCTCAAGTCTCAACTAGCTAAATTTTGTCATTTTCAGAAGAAAAAAATCGAACTACAACTATGGAAGTTCTACTGCTTGAGAATAGTATTGGATTCTCACCGTTGGTCGTTTTTTCACAAGAATAATTTTAATACACCTGGTGGCCATAAAAACATTTTGGTAATTTGAAGTTGTAGAGTGTAGACATATCTGAAAGTAGACATCATGCATGTGTACTTGCACCTTGTCTGATATAAATTATGGCATGCGTCTCTGAGGAGAGCGGCGAGGTCAAACATCATCACAAAAGCAAATCAGCTTACCATTGCCCAACCAAATTCTAGCCCGAGTTTTGCGTGGAAGTCTCTCCGTAAGAGGATGCATGTAAGTTTTTACTGTTCATGTTTTCCAATTTATCTAGATTTTAAGACCTTATGAGTTATTGTTGAGATTTTTAAGTAATTAATGATATATTAATGCTTAAAATGGGTGAATGGGAAATGGAGGGGAAAATGAAATATTTGAGTAATATTTGAGTTTCCCTCCTTAATTGTCCCACATAGGAAGAGGAAAAGACTTTTGATGGGTATATAAACAATTGCTCTTCTTCTAGCTAATAAAGAGTTGAGAAGAAAGCAAGCCTCGCGCCGTCGTCGTCGTCGCTCGCTCGGCTTCGGCTTCGGATTCGAATTCGGC
>ML298632.1:0-37233 GCA_005239495.1 Nicotiana undulata | reverse complement strand
AAGTACCACTACACCAGTGTGAAATTCGTTCTATCCTGGGAGGAAATAATCCATAACCTTGGGTACTAGGAGGGGATTAAATTCCTTAAGGAAACACTGTGAATTCAGTGGGCTCGGATTAAGTTTCCATTACGTTTACATTTCTGTTTATGTTATTTTATTATTTCCAAAATTGTTTTACAAATACAGATTTCTAACAAGTTATGAGTAGAAACTAACTTGCAGGATTGCGAGTGTGAGTAATTATATGCAAAATTCACTGTCTATATGTCATTTATGTAGTTCTTCACTATGTTGCCCGGGCTCTCCTGGTTGCTGGCGCACCACTGTCGGATCGACACACACCTGGCGATATTTTCAAAGAGTCTGAGCAACATCGGTTCTTCATGATCTAGTTAAATGCTTGACTTGCCTCAAATATAGGAAGCACTTATACGAGCTCTTCAAAAGACAACATGGAACATAATAGTAACAAGTTCAAATTAATTCACCCACAAAATAAAGTGAAAATCATTGATAACATTTCAAAACAACAATGTTAGTATTCGATAAGTGTGATGCTAACCATCACACGACTATTTAGTATTAGAAAGATACATGGAGAATAAAACGCCATTAATCTTAAATATCAGCAACATAAGTTTTAAAGTCTGCGCATAAGTATCAATTCCAAAAACACAAGATTATTTTAGTATCAATTCACTCTAGTGATACATGAGAATTCAACGCCAACAAAAACAACAACAATATACCCAACCTATGCCCACAGGGAGGGTGCCGGGAGGTCTGCGCAGGTTGTTTTTGGAAGACCTTCGGCTCAAGAAAAGCATTTCTCATCAGTTTTGGAATGCTAATGATCTAAGAGTTCAACGCCAACGACCTAATATATCTCACAACATATGTAAGTTTAAAGTTTGCGCATAAGCAGAGGAGCACCATACTGGGGATGAATAGTCACAATTGCAAATGGAGCATGTGTATAAGATGGGGATAGTTCAAAGGAGAATTTTTGTAGTATCATAGCTACTGCCATTTTTGCTTCCATCATTGCGAAGTTTTGTCCAATACAAACACGAGGTCCCCAGCTAAATGGTATAAATGAGACTTGTCCATTTGTTACCTTCGACACTCCTTCACTGAATCTTTCTGGTTTGAATTCCTTTGCGTCTTCACCCCATATTTCCTTATCATAATGTACCAAGATTGCTGGTATAACGAGTAACACTCCAGCCGGCAGATGTAGCTCCCCTAATTTGACTTCTTCTTTGTTCCTTCTACCAAATGCTGGTAATGGTGGGAATAGGCGTAACGTCTCGTACAAGATCATTGTTACCTATGGAAAAAATATTGCATAAGTTGGCAATAGAATTAGTTCACTTCTAATAAACTTCAGGAGTCATGCCTTTCAAAGCTCTATACATATAGCCAGTGCAGAGCCAATAATTTTACCAAGGGTGTCAACGTCCAAAAAAGTAATCACAAGAAGAAAATAAGGGGAGTCAACATATAATATATATGTGTAAAAACAAATTTTTGACCTGGCTAAACAGTGTAACTTAGCATAAGGTGGCTCCGCCGCTGCTGATACAGCGAGGTCCTTCCAACATAACTTGAGAAAAGTACTTACAATTTTCAAGCGGCTTAGTCCTTCCAAATCTGGTTTTTCATCTCCGAAGACTTGCAACACCTCCTCTCGGGCACGTACTTGCCACTCTGGATGTAGGCACAACAAAATCATTGTCCAAACAAGCAACACTGAAGTTGTCTCTTGGCCAGCAAAATAAAATAACTTGCACTCTTCAATCACTTCTGATGTTGTCATTCCGAAATCTTTTCTGCCATGAAGTTCAATTTCTTTCATATTGGATTCAAGTAATATGCCTAACAAGTCATCTTTACTAGTCTCCCCTTCTTCCATTGCCTTCATTCTTTTGTCGATGATACGCCTAATTGTTGTTTGGACTTGCTTTTCGATTTCCAGCATTCTTTTGTTCCTTTTAGTAGGCAAGAACCTATACAAACAAATTTAAGCAAACAAGAGAAGTCTTTTTAGTAGAAAGGCAGAGTAAGTACAGTTCCTTTGTAAATGTTGTGCGGCACAAAGACAGCTTGAATATGGAATTTGATAAATTATTATACCTTGATCCTGGTATATAAATTGAACGTCCTATGTCCATAACATACTCAGCTTGTTCTTTCTGAAGTTCAAATACTATTCTTCCTTCTTCATAGCTACTCCCAAATGCAGTGCGAGAAATGACTTCACTGGTCATTATTTGAAGGTCTGGCCATACATCAAGCTCGAATGATGTTTCTTTCGGAACAATCTCCTCCCATTTACTTATCATTTCACTACAACTCAGATAAAATGCTGGCAGCATATGCTGTACAAACAAATTAATGGAAAAACCGGTGCTTGTTATAAATGGACAACTTCTTAATGTTCAAGACATCTGAATATGCAATCTTAAGTCAAAGGAATGCATGATTCACTAAATTTGGCAATAAGAAAGAGGTATAACAATAACCTTTAGCTTCTCGACATGGAAGGCAGGACTAATGATTTTTCTGTGTTTGGCCCATTTGTCTTCCTCAAGGCTGACAAGACCATGAGCTAATAACTTGGCGTATGGATTGGGATGGGTTTGCTTTTGATAAACATAATTCTTTGTAAAAATCTCCTTGAGATGTTCAGGATTTGTGATCAAAACTATTGGATACGGGCCCAGCCAGACAAAAGAATTTTTACCTGCCAGTAATCAATTTTGAGTTAAGAAAAATAGAACCAGCTTTTTACTATGCCTGATTGCAAAGGGAAGTGGTAATGATACAGGAAATGAAAACATAGGCAACTAAGAAAAGTCAAGAAAGATTGCCGTTGATAATCACAGAAGACATTAATAGGCCGAAGACTAATTTGGGCATTGATGGAGACAGTGACATAGCGTGAAAACTTGCCTCCCCCCTAAGTGAAAATGTGATGATGTGATGCATCTATTGATTCAACGTAAATATCTGATGCGGATTAATTTTTACTGTGACATAATAATCAACTGTTGACTGTTGTATGTATTTATGGCACAAAGGAAAGTTCCATCAAAATCATACTGTACCATTCATTTATTCAATATATGCAGTGGCCATAAACTATGAATTCATAGGGCTCTAACTTTCTTTTATAATTGCTTCAGTCAACTTAGTCTTGACTCTTAAAGCCCCCCTCTCCACTACTACACTACAATGAAGATTTTGGGTGTTTTTGGTATAACGGAAAATGATTTTTAGGTAAATTTTTGTCTTGAAAACAAGTAGTAATCTTGCTCATTTTCCGGTGTTTGATATGAAAATTAAGGAAAATAACTTCTCAAGAGTATTCACAAATAATTTAGATACAATAAACATGAAGCCATAAACTTTTGAACCAACAACCTTCCGTAACCGCAAATTTCATAAACTTCTGAACCGCTAATCTTTCGAACCCGCACTTTATAATTTCTAAACTCGCAAATTTCCAAACACATAAACCTCCTAACTCATAACTTTGGAACTCGTAAAATTTCGAACATGTAAACTAATAAAATGAAAAAACCAGAACTGAAAATATAAGTAAAAAAAAAATTGCGGGGGTTGGGGTGGGTGGTACGAAAAAATAGAAAATTAAAAATATTAAAAAAAAAGTAGAAAAAATATTTTTGTGGGGTGGGTGGGTGGGTGATGCAAAAAAACGAAAAAAAAACAGAAAATTAAAGTTGGAGAATGTGAGGGTAGCTGGAGCTTTTGAAAAATATTTTCCTAACTTTTTCTAAGAAAATCAGTTTTCTCTAATTTCAGGAAAATGTAATACCTAAGAAAATATTTTTCAAACTATTTTGTACAATCAAACAGTTAAAATATTCTCCCAGTCATACCAAACACACCCTTTGTATGTCTTCTTTCCTATGGGTAGCTCTCTTTTAATGACTCCTGCTTTTCACTAATAAAAAAGTAGATTATTATTCCAATAGAGTATTTTACGACCCTATATGCTTTACAAGAAACTGTAAGCTATTATTCCTATGTTGACTATCTATCATGTCAAGTTGAAGATTAAAATGAAAATTTTAACAAAAAGTCCAAATTCTTAACCAGTTCCATTGCAAGTAATATTCGTCCACCAACTTCTTCCCATGTTATTCTACCGTTTAACTACTGTAATACGGTTAAAGGTGGAGTCATAAGGTTGCTACGGAACTCATAACTCGTCTTAGGTAACGAATTTGCAATTACATACTTATACATATTTAACGGTGTGATCACATATATACTTTTACATATTTAACGGATTTTCTAATATAAATACAAGGTCTAAAGAAAAACTATTGGACTTGGCCGAACCAGTAGCAAATACTCTGCCTCCGCCCCTGAACACGACATTGCGAACAAATTATTTCATACATGTACGTTAAAAGAAAAATACCATTTTTATTGATGGCGTTGAGGAAAAAGGGGATGAGCCTTTGAGCAATATCATCAGAGAAATTGATGGCCTTAGACTTGGCTTCTATGATGCTTTTTGTCAGTTCGTTTAGATCTCCATAGAGTAGCTTGTATGGATTTCCTTTGAGACCCCTCTGTCTTAAGCATTTCTCCATTTTCTTAGGCCTAAACCATGCCCAATTCAACACTTTCCATGTATATACCACCAAAATTGCAATACTGACTGCTGCTATTATGGTGTACAGCATCATCTCCATTCTCAAGTAATCCATGAGAGGACTTACCTCAGCTGCTTCATCTTAAATACTCTTAAAAGGGGAGAAGGTAAGTAGACTTGTTCATTTTTTGCTCTAGTTTGGACAAGATAAGACCACCTATTTCTCTCTAAAATATCGACGACAAAAATCATTGTTCTATACTAGTACTAGTAAAGACACTTGTCAAATCGGTGTGGAGTCTGGACCCACTCTATTGTCAGGAATTTCATAAGAGGATGGATGTTAAAAAGCTTGCTGTACATTAAATCTTACCTTTTATATTGTTTTGTCATATATACATTTAAATATCAATGCAAGACTTGGGTAAAATTATGGCATAACAAAAAAAATCTTTATAAATAGTATATACGTTTTAGGTAAGGAACAAGCTTTAGTCTTGATATAGAGCTTCTAATAATATTATTGTTACTATTATTATATATATTTAACTTATTTTTTATTTTTATTTTATTTAACATGATGATGACATGGATCGAGCCTAATTGGAGAAATGAGGATTCATACATATAGTCGACCTCAACTGTTTGAGACTAATACATGGTTGTTGTTTATTATTTAATTAATACTTAATTATTAATGTTTTTGAATTTTTTTATATTTTTTTTATAATAAATTAATATGATTTGGTAAAATCTAGCTGCGTATAATTGTAATGTGAACATATATATTTTTCCAATGATTATTCTTCAGCATAGTTGAGATTTGAGAGTGAAAGTATTAAGGGGTCATTTGGTAGGGCGTACGAGAATAATATTGAACAAGGTTTATTAATAATGCTGGGATTAGTAATGTTGAAATTACTTATGCTAAGATTATTTTTTATCGAACATTTGGTTTGGTATATTAATAATAACATGCACTGCATATTTTCTTTTAAAATAATTTTTTGTAAGAATACCCTCATCATTCTTGGTAAAGGTGTAGGCATATAAATTTTATTAAAACTAAATCCATAAAATAATTTGCACTATATATAAATTCAAGATATATTGATCCAAATAAATATTATGGGCTAATATATAAATGAATTAATTATATAGGTCCAANCTAGTCCATTTAGTTGGGCTACTAATGATGAGCCCACTTTTTAAAGTCCAATATGCCATCTCCCTAGAGGCCCAGTACCACGTGTCAAATGACGTGGCATGCCAAGTCAAACAGAAGAGCCAATAGGACCATGCCACATGTCGAAATGACAAAGCATGCCAAGTCACATTAAAAGGCCAATGAAATCACGCCACGTGTGCAAGTCACATGTTCTGGCCAATCAAATACGGCCATGTCACACTTCAATCTGGTTGGTCGGAAAGAGTTTGTTCTTTTCACAACTCCTCCTTTCCACAACTATAAATAAAGGTCTTCATAACTCAGAAAAAAGACCAGAAGTTATAACAAGAAGCAAGGGAGAGCTCGTGGATCAAACGCCGCAAATTTCTCTACAAGTGTCAAGCTTCAAACAATCAAGTTCAAGTTCAATAAATCAAGTTCAAGCTCAAGAACGAAGAACAATTCAAGTATTCAAGATCAAGAACGAAGTCAAAATCAAATACAAGGCGTTCAAGATCAAGGCTACTTGTTCGTGATACAATTCGTGGCAACAATCAAAGTGTTCGCGACGGATAAATCAAATTCAAATTCAAGATCAAGCTCAAAGGCCCTTGAATTATACTAGAAAGGTAGAATCAGAGGATTCATAGAGATTGTAACGCTCAAATATTTGAAATCAAATACTACGATTGTCGCAATATTTCTCGGTCTTGATTTTATTTTCTTGACGCAATTTATTGTCTACAAAAGGATTTGGAAAATATTTTAAAAGACAATCTTTTTTTTTGTTAAACTGCAAAACTCTTATTTAACCAAGTAAACTATTTATCTCCACCCGCTCATTGGACTCTAGAGTCGGGTCTTACAAAAATAGCCTCTTTTGACATTTAAGTTTCACATTTGGAACTTACTATCTATACTAGCATGGATATCTATTTATCTTTTCTAATACTCCTCTCCATTTATAATAGTTCCCTCCTCTATTATGTAAATGCAATACAATTTCTCTAATTATCTCTCTACTTTCTCTGTTAATTTGCTGAAATCTTCTATAGTTCCTTTCCCTCCATATTTGGTATAATACTGTTGCGAATGCATTGCCCAGTATCTTCCACATTACATTTTTGCTTTTTGTCCTAGTTGACATCCAAGTAGTTTCCTCATGCCAATTTCCCACTGTTCACAGTTTCAGCAGCTGCTCCCATATAAACGTTGAGTATGTACATTCAAAGAACAAATGTTTCAATGTTTTCTCTGTACCGATTGTGCATAAAACACATTCCTTTGCTACTGTAATTCCCAATCTACTTAGTCTATCCACCGTTGCTAGTCTTTGATTCAATGCCAACCATACTACAAACTGATGCCTAGGTATCAATCCTTGTGTCATATATAGAGGTCTCCAACTAACCTTTGGACACTGTGGCATAAGATTCACATATGCTTTACTGATGATGTATTTATCTTTCCCCACATAGAGCTTCAAGTCCTTTACTCCATTGATTAACCATCTTTTAGCTTCAAATATCTTCCTTATAACTCAACTGGCTTGTTTTGGAGTTTGCATACACTCTAGTTCCTTCTTCTTCATATAATGATTGTGAATTCATAGGACTCATAGCTTGTCCTTCTTTTGTGCTATTGCCCATAGCAATTTCCTTATTGCTGCCTTATTCCACACTGAGAAGTTCAGTACGTTTAGCCCACCTGCTGCTTTAGGACTACAGACAGTTTCCCATGCTATTGGTGCTCTCTTCCCTTCAATGCTTCCCTTCCATAGAAAATTCCTACATACAACAGTGACTCTTTCATGAATTTTCTTTGGTAGCATAAACACTTGTGCTCAATATGTCTGCATTTTAAATAACACACTTTTAATTAGCTGAAGTCGTCCTGCATATGACAAAAATCTAGATGTCCAGCATTTGATTCTTCCTGCTATTCTGTCCACCATAGGCATACATTGGTTAACGTTGAATTTCTTTGAGGACAATGGTACTCCTAAATATTTGAATGGTATTTCTCCTGTACTCAGCTTCAACTTCTTCAAGATTTCTTCTTTGTATTGTGTAGTTATTTCTGCCACATAGAGAGAGCTCTTTTCATGTTTGCCCGTAAACCAAAAGCAGTTGAAAACACTTCAAACTGTTTCATCATCAATTCAATAGAAATCATATCTGCTCTACAACACATGAAAAGATCATAAGCAAAACAGATGTGGATCACTCCTACTTTTGCACATTTTGGGTGGTGGTTGAAATCTGGATTCGAATTCAGCTGCTTCAATGCTCTATTCAAATATTCCATCACCAATACAAATAGATAAGGTGATATGAGATCACCTTGCCTCAACCCCTTCTTTGCTTGAAATTTTTTGTGTCAAGCCTCCATTTATCAGAAGAGAATAAGATACTGTGCTCACATATTCCATAATAAGATTGACGATTTTATAAGGAATTCCAAATTCCAGCATTAGGTTCCTTAAAAAATTTCAATCCACCGAGTAATATGCCTTTTTTATATCCACCTTTAATATACATCTTGTAGATACTGACTTCTGGTTATACCCTTTGATCAGCTCATGTGCTAGTAAAATATTATCCAAAATGTTTCTTCCTTCTATAAAAGCCGACTGTGAAGATCCCATCAAGTAATCAACTACCATTTTTAATCTGTTAGTGATCAACTTGACAATTTTATTTTTATACATTCTTATTCATGTATTAAAAATTATGATATTATTAATGCCACAATTTGTTGTGTATAAATAAGGCGTATAATTAGTATTCGTTATACATAAATTGAAAAACACTACTAAATAAAAAATTAATAATACCAAAGTTAATATATATGTAGACCTTTTCCCACAGGACAAGAGATTCGTTAAGCGTGCAGTCTCCGGCACAACTTTGGATTATCTAATTTCTCCATCAAACGCTTCTCATTATATAATAAGTTGAATTCTTTCTTTTAATCAAGTACTTGTGGGAAACAACACTAAAATTACGTAACTAAATGAAAAAATTCATTGCTAATTCAATTAAGTGACATTAGCGATAAATTATCAAGAAATTTCATTAGCCACGAGCATTTTAGCAATAGAATGGCAAAGAAGTTCATCGCTAATTATGTTTTTAGTATTTTGAAACAACGGAAAATGGTTCAAAATGCCCCTAAACTATTGGAAAAAGTTTAAAAATATTCTTCATTCACCTATTGGGCTAAAAATACCTTTCCATCCACTTTTTTAGTTTACTTATGCCCTTTGACCGTTAGGTTAATGCTAAATTAAATATAATTATTATTCTTTTTGTAAAACTTAAAAAAGAAGGAGATACTTTGCAAAATATTTTCGTTTTTCTAAACTAATGCATCAATAGTCCACTAATTTAGTAAAATCTTTTTTTTTCAATTTTTACAAAAAAATATTTTTTTTCCAGTTTTTTCAGTTTTTTAAAGCATTTTTTTTGTAAAAACTAAAAAAAATATTTTCAACAAAATATTTTCGTTTTTGAAAAATATATTTGTTTTCATTTTTTTTTTTAGTTTTTTAAAGAAAAAATATTTTCGTTTTTTTCAAAAAACTGAAAAAAAATATTTTTCAAAAACCAAAATATTTTGTTGAAAATATTTTGTTCAGTTTTTGAAAAACGAATTTTTTTTATTAAAAACATTTCTTTTTCAGTTTTGACAAAAAAAATGCTTTAAAAAAACTGATTTTTATTTTATTTTTTTGTAACAACTGAAAAAGAAGAAGAAGAAGACTTTACTAAATTAGTGGACTATTGGTGCATTAGTTTAAACAAACCAAATATTTTGCAAAATATCATTTTTTTTAAGTTTTACAAAAAGAATAATAATTATTTTTAATTTAGCACTGACCTAACGGTCAAAAGGCATAAGTGAACCAAAAAAGTGGATGGAGGGGTATTTTTAGTCCAATAGGTAGATGAAGGGTATTTTTAAACCTTTTCCAATAGTTTAGGGGCATTTTGAACCCTTTTCCGTTGAAACAATATATTATTTTAACCGGAAGATACTCCTCTTTTATGAATCTAATTAATTTTCTGGCATTTGGAATGGCGCGTAAGGATGGCAGGGGTGTTTATGGTTCAGTATGGATAGGTTTTTTCCTAAAGGAAAATCAAACCAAGTAAGTTAATTTTTCAAATATTGGAACCAACCAAACCAATTAAGTTGGTTTTTATCAATTCGGTTTATGTCGGCTTTTTTCAATTCGGTTTATGTCGGTTTTTCACCTTTTTCGGTTATTTATCATTTTCTTTTAAAGAACAAGCATACATTACCAAGTACATATTCTGGTGACATTTTCAACATAACTCTATTAAATCAATTATTTTTTTGAGAAATCTTTTATTTACCAAGATAAATTGATGATAATTGAATCAAATAGTGATGAATAATAATTTAAGAGCTCAATTAAAAATAGATTACTTTTAACATGAAATATATTCTTGTACTTAGAAAAAAAAAATAACTACCAATCAAACTAGAATGTAAAGGCAAAGAACTTGATTATTATAATAGCAAAAAACTACACCAAAAGTGCAAACGATTAACATGTACCATAAAATTTTAGAAAGTTATTATAATAGCAAGAACTAGACTAAAAGTGCAAACAATTAACATGTACCATAGAATTTTAGAAGCTTTATAAAAGTATTCATGTATATAGGTGTAATAATAAATTTTAAATAGCCTTCTATAGTCGGTTTGATTTATTTTTTTCGGTAATTTTTTATTAAAAATCAACCAAATAAAATTTGATCGATTTTTAAAATTTAAAACCAAATCTAAATCAAAGCAAACCAAAATATATCAAATTTTTATCGGTTTAATTTAATTTTCGATTTTTGAATTTTTATGATATTAATTTAAAAGTTGAAAAGAGAGGGTGGCTATCTTCCAATTTTATAGGATGTCCCCGAAGGGACGAGGGTGGCTATCTGGACTCAAGAAAATTTCGCCTTCTCACAAGGATCTCTTTTCCTTTGAAATGGACTACAAACAGCTACTACATATTAAGAAGAAAGTGACAACAAAAATTAATTAGATTATACTTTCTTAGCTTATTTATTGTTTTCTATATATGTTTACCTTATAATGATCTTGGTAGAATCCGTCATTTATAAATGACACTGTTGTTTTTCATGTACATATATGTCGCATGCATGAAGACTAAAGGTATATATATTCTTTCAACTTCGTGAAATCATATAAAACATGTCCCTTGTGACGATTATATCTGTACTTGAAAGTTGGTAATAATAATAATAATAATAATAAGGGAGAATCAAAGCTTTTGTATTTCTCATATACATTTTCAAAAAATATATAAACTTTTCACTTAATTACTTTTATGTGTCCTGATCTTATTTTTAATGTCAAATTTACTTTGTTTTATGGTTTACAGCTTGCCATACATGTCTCAGTAACACGTGTGACTTTGCTGCAACAGTAGGCCCTATTGAATTTGTAATTTACACGTTAAGTTAGGTAAAATACTATTATGATCAATGATGATCCCAGTAAGTTTGTCATTCCCACACATTTCTATGTACATATTCTATTAGAATGATTATGTGAGCCCCACTTAAATAGCTATTATTAATGATTATTATCATCCCATATCCAACTCTCCCTTAAACAGTTACCCTTATTAAATATTACACTAATAATGTAGTTTTAAAGTGTGTTACATATTCTTTTATCTTTATTTAATAATGTTTAGAAGCAAGTAAATATTTTTTGGCTTAATATTCTATTTACAATAAAGGGCAATAGAAAGTTTTTTACCGTCCTCACATTCAAGTTTTCAAAACTATTGCCCTTAAAGTTGCTATTTTTTACTCTATCAGTTTTGTGGGCATTGAGTTAATAATACCACTTTTAAGTCTATTTTGTAATTCTATGATTTTTTTATAGGAGATAGTGCATAATATCTTTCTATAATCACTTCTCACCCTACACTAACCTTCAAATGGAGTCATGCATGGTTACATCTTAACCAAATATTTGGTTCTATAATTCGAATTGTTGAAGTACTATAACTTTATGTACCTTTTACCTTTACAAATTAAAGAAAAATATGTAAGCATCCAAACTCCTATTTATCGGTCTTCATAATTTTATCGCTACATTAGCAAAAAAAAATCGCATCCCTTAAAAGTGAAAAAGATCAAATATTAACAAGATGAGTAGAACATATTAAGCCTAATATTTTTAAACTCTTTTGGCATGTGGACATTTTTTTTTGTTAAGAAGATTGTAGGAACTTAAGTAATGTTATTCCTAGTTTCATTGTGTGTTGATACGAGTTCTAAGAAAATCTCTTAAATATGATACATGGTATATCAATTCGGGATTTACAAGGAATACCGACTGAAAACGGGCTGGTGTATTTAAAATTTATCTTGATTATAATTTGAGTATGCTCGATTAACTTTTATCAGGAGAAATACGATATTTGGTGAAAACTTAAAAACATAATACAAATTATTCTTTTTAATCATAACTTTTTGACCTTGAATATGGGCCCGAGCTCAGCTTAGGCTTACTGCAACTAGTATATATATATATATATATATATATATATATATATGAAGGAGCATGCATAATATAAAAATTTGTTATGCATTATTCTTTGCAACAATATTATGATTTTGATAAAGGCTTAAAAGTGTATGTTTTTAGTGTGTTTGTGTATTAATTCTAGTGTGACCATTTGCGAGAGTTCACACCGTTTTTGAAGTGAAAATATGCTTATTACGTGTTTTTTATGTGTAGGAATAAATTTGCGTGGAAAATGATCAAATAGGAGAAAAATTGGTGAAAAAGAGCTAAAGAGAAAAGTCCCGGACAATGAAGCGAGGATAACTTCACCAGATCGGGACCGTAGCAGAAAAATATAAGCTTTTCCAATCCGAATTAGGAAAAGCCAATTTCGGCCGGCTAACCCTAAAAACTAAGGGTTATTGGGGTTTTCCATGCCATCTGTTAGTGTTAGTGGCATGGATAGGACGACCTATTAACAGATGACATATATAAATCATTTCCGATAGTTGAGTGACATTTTTAGGCCTTTTTCGTAAAAACTAAGCTGAACTAATACAACACAGTAGAACAAGGAAAAAGAAGGGAACAATTTTGATAATGTTAACCAAACTGCAATGTTTAAATTCAAAGACTGACTTCAGCCATCACACGATTATTTTAGTATCAATGCACTCTAGTGATACATGGAGAATTCAACGCCAACAAAAACAACAACAATATACCCAACCTATGCCCACAGGGAGGGTCCTGGGAGGTCTGCGCAGGTAGTTTTTGGAAGACCTTCGGCTCAAGAAAAGCATTTTTCATCAGTTTCGAAATGCTAATGATCTAAGAGTTCAACGCCAATGACCTAATATATCTCACAACATATGTAAGTTTAAAGTTTGCGCATAAGCAGAGGAGCACCATACTGTGGATGAATAGTAACTACATGAATTGGAGCATGTGTATAAGATGGGGATAGATCTGAGGAGAATCGTTGCAAGATCATAGCTATTGCCATTTTTGCTTCCAACATTGCAAAGTTTTGTCCAATGCAAATTCGAGGCCCCCCTCCAAATGGTATAAATGAAACTTGTCCATTTGTTGCCTTTGACACACCTTCACTAAATCTTTCTGGTTTAAATTCCTTTGCGTCTTCACCCCATATTTCCTTATCATAATGTACTAAGATTGCTGGTATAACGAGTAGCACTCCAGCTGGTAGATTTAACTCCCCCAATTGGACTGCTTCTTTGTTCCTTCTTCCAAATGATGGTAAAGGAGGAAATAGCCTTAACGTCTCGTACAAGATCATTGTTACTATTTTGAGGCGACTTAATCCTTCAAAATCTGGTTTATTATTTCCGAAGACCTTCAAAACCTCCTCTCGGGCACGTACTTGCCACTCTGGATGTAAACACAGCAAAATCATAGTCCAAACAAGCAACACTGAAGTAGTCTCTTGGCCAGCAAAATAGAATAACTTGCATTCTTCAATCACTTCTGATGTTGTCATTCCGAAATCTTTGCTACCAAATTGTTCGATTTCTTTCAAATTGGATTCAAGTAATAAGCCTAATAAGTCTTCATTACTAGTTTCCCCTGCTTTCATTGCCCTCAATCTTTTGTCAACGATACGCCTAATTGTCGTTTGAATTTCCTTTTCGATTTCCAGCATTCTCTTGTTCCTTTTAGTAGGCAAGAACCTAATAACAAAATATAAGTAAACAGAGGAAACTCTTTAAATGTAGTAGAAATTTGATAAATAGATTAATGTACCTTGACCCTGGTATATAAATTGAAAAAGCTGCTTCCATTACATGCTCAGCTTGTTCTTTCTGAAGTTCAAATACTATTCTTCCTTCTTCATAACTACTCCCAAATGCAGTACGAGATATGACTTCACCGGTCATTAATTGAAAATGTGGCCATACATCCAGCTCGAATGATGTTTCCATTGGTACAATCTCCTCCCATTTGCTTAGCATTTCGTTACAACTCTGATAAAAAGATGGCAACATATTCTGTACAACATGTTCCGAATATTTTGGTTGTTATAGCGAAGTGCTGTTATAAAGAACATATATTATAACATAACATGAAAATTGGTTCCGTAAAAGCTTGGTTTTTATAGTGAAATGTTGTTATATAAGGATGTTGTTATCAGTGGCGATGCCAGAAATGTTTCCAAGGGTGTTCAAACTTGAAAGAACTAAAAAAGAATTCCTGACAAAGGGTGTTCAATATATATTTTATACATGTAAATTCAATATTTTACTTATATACACAGTGCAATTTTTTGCAATATTTCGATGAAGGGTGGTCAGGTGACCACCCTTTAGAAATGGTGGCTTCGCCCCTGGTTGTTATAGAAAGGTCTGACTGTATAGACCAGAAAACGGATTAATTTCATTTATGATCCCTGAACTTTATCAATTATATGCAATCTTAAGTCAGGCAGGAGAATCTGTAATGTTTGCTAAATTTAGTAAAAAAAGTAAAAGTAGTAAGTCTTTATAACCTTTAGCTTCTCAATATGGAAGGCAGGATTGATGATTTTTCTGTGTTTGGCCCATTTGTCTTCCTCAAGGCTAACAAGACCTTGAACCAATAGCTTAGTGAAGGGATTGGTTTGTTTATACTTGTGATACATATAATTTTTTGCCAAAAGCTCCTTTATAAGTGCAGGTTCTGTGATGAACACTATTGGATTGGGGCCTAGCCATGCAAAGGAATTTTTACCTGCGAGTAATTATCAGTTCTATATTATAATTAGAAAAATAAAAAATAAAAAATCTTTACAGAAATAGCCGGTCGTAATCACTATTTATTTTTTCTAGACGGCATATATAAATTACACACCTTATATACTATTATGCACATATGATACATGAATTATACGTACATTTTATTCTAGCTGTCTATTTTTAATTTAAATAGTTGGGTGAACGACTATTTAAGTTAATTTTTAAAATGGTACAAGGTACAGAAAAAAAAAAGGATACATACCATTTTTGTTGATGGAGTCAAAGAAAAAAGGGATAAGCCTTTGAGAAATATTATCAGAGAAATTGATGGGCTTAGACTTGGCTTCTTTGTGTTTATTTGTCAACTCTTTCAAATCTCCATAGAGTAGCTTGTAAGGGTTTCCTTTAAGACCACTTAGTCTTAAGTATTTCTCCAATTTCTTTGGCCTAAACCATGCCCATTTCAATGCTCTCCATATATATGCTACCACCAAAATTGTAACAAAGACTGCTGCTATCATCTTTAATCTTAAAAGTGACAAGTAGTTCATGAAATTAAAGGCTTCTCTCAAGTATAATATTTTCTCTTGTAAATACTAGTATAAAAAGTTAAAGAGTACCTGCAATTTCTGTAACATCGACCAGAAAATGAGGTAATTGAAATTCTACATAACGAATAAAGATGTTTCTCACAATTGGTCAAATTTGTGGAGTTTTATAAGAGCATGGAATCACACTAGTGTGCATGAATGAGGGGAAAGACTTTTTCATGAACTTTCATCGGCATAGTTGGTAGTGACAAGCAATGACCAATAATTAAGATAAATCGAGAATTGAATTGGGTGTATATTAGTAATGCTGGATTAATTATGTTGGGGTTGGTTATGCCGCGATTATTTCATCTTTAGTGTGTTCTGATCTATCTTTATATATACTTATCCATGTATTAAAATCAGGGGCGGCTCAATAATATTTGTGGCCTAAAGCCACACTTCATTGAGGGGCCCTAAAATTTTTGTTGTAGAAGAAAACTCATAATTTTATTTGAAATTTATTTTTCTAGCTTTTTGAGATGCAAAATTATTAATATTTCCTCTAATAATTCTTTTTCAACTAATAATATAGCTAATCCCTTTGATCTCTCTTGAGACATTTAAGTCTAAACCATCAATATCAGAATAACTATTATGTTTCAAATAACATTTAAGGTTAAAGACAATTTTTCTGTAAATTCTCATCATCTAGACATCTCATTTTTTTTGTCACTTAATAGGAAACCAAAAATATTTTCATACGCTTCAATTGTTCAAATCTATTTGGAAGTGAAAAAATAGCTTGTGCTACTATGTATAAGAAGTAAAACTCTAAGAGATTCTTAAAAAGACTTTGTAATTTCATTATCAACATTCTCATCAAATTATTTCTTTCTATATATTACACGTTTATTATGAAATTCATGTTCTCTATTCAACTCATATGCAATTTCCTTAGAAGAAATCATGGCAGTTACAAAATCCTTCTACTCTATATTTTTTGAAAAAAGAAATCAAACCCCTAAGTTAATTACTCTATGGCAACGTCAATATGCATATCCTTTGATTGTAAATGATTGCTAATTGAATTAACTGCAAATAGTATATTACACTAAATAGTTATACCCAGTTAAAACTCAAAACTTTCAAGCTCACAAGCTGTTAAACAACTAGCGTCGCTTTTAATTTTTGGATTCTCAGTAACTTCTACTAATTTCAATAAAGCATTTCTTATTTGTGGAGTTTGAAATTGTATTGCTTTAATATTTTCAATACGACTTTCCCAATGTGTTTGTGATAATGATATAAGAGTTAGGCTGGGTACATTATCTTTTAAAAATTTTCATGGCAAAAGTATATTCCTTTTCCAATTGTTCTCCAACGGCCTCTTTTCCTGGAAACTTGCATTTTTTTTTTCTTTTCAAATACTCAATATTGTTAAAAAACTGAACAAAATACATTAACTGTTAGAAAATCTCGGGGCCTCTACAAATAAGGAGCCCTAAGCAAGTGCTTTACTTGCTTGGCCATTAGGCCGACCCTGATTAAAATCATGGTATTGCTAATATTATTGTTTGCTATGAATAAGAATCTGTACTATATACTATTTTAAAAGCACGAAGGCCCTTAGCGAAATGTCGTTCGCCTTTTTTGCACTTTAAAAATAAGTTTTGCATGGGATAAATATGTAACTTAAGTTACTTTCCTGATATTTCGGGTTTTGAAATCAGGTAAATTTTTAATTATTACCTAATATTTAAGAGTTCAAAATCAACTAAATAAGGACAAAAAATACAGAAATAGAAGAGAAAATAAAGAAGTAAAAGGTAAGATTCTTATCAAACAAGGAAATTCCATGACAAATATTGTGTAAATATACATAATATGCACGCAAAAACTACACATAAATCTTAGGTAAGATAAATGTACTTTTCTTATATGTAAAATTTGCTAGCTTGAATGAATTCTCATGTGGCATGTATCTTCAACAAAAACTTGACAAAACAAAAAAGTTCTTATTTGTGTATTATTAATAGACTTTGCCAGGATTAATTCAAATTGAGTTTTATCAAGTTTTAGTTTATTCTTTAGTTATCTACCAATAAGTTATTTCTTACATAAAAGCAGCAAGTATGAAATTTAAAATTTGATAGAGTTTATTTATTTCTTACTAATTCTTATTGTGTATTTTATAGTTAAAAAAGATGATGAATGTAATAGTTTTTTGCTAAGGATTTTCAATTGCTTCTTTTAAATACTCCTGATTATAGAAATATTGTTTGTATAATTCATAAATTAAAATTTCATTTTCAAAACTTAAGATTAAAATTAAAAAATTTGACTTTCACGTGTTGAATGAAACTTAAAGGAGATTGTAATCTATTTTAATTTGTTTAATCGATATAGATTTCAGTAATTTGTCTGGAACACTGATTCAATATTAGTCATTTTCGGGTAATTAATGTATTCATCTTTTTCATGACATTTTAATTTTATTTTATACTTTAAATACATTGTTTAAAATAATTTATCTCATTTTAAAAATTTATCTTCATTATATGGGTTCACGCGCAACACGCGTACTATAAGACTAGTAATGAATAGAGTGTATAATTAATACAAGATTAGTGATACATAGGTTAAAAAATATTACAAAACTAGGGATTAAAAATATCATAGTTAATCCATGTATTATTTTCCCTAATACTTCGTACCAAACGATCCCTAAGAGAGCTTTCGTCCCATACAAACTTTACGCCTTAGGTTATTTTGTAGATATTCCCATGTATTTAATCCAAAATGGTTAACTATTTTTTTTTTTGAATTCTATACAAAATTATTAATATTGATCTGTAATTAAAAAATTTGCAAAACTTGTACTAATTGTGACTTGGATCCTTACACAATATATTGAACTTAATGCCTCCTTTATGTTCTTAGCTTTATTCTGGTTGAAGTGGAATTAATATTCTTGTACTTGTTCGTAGCTCTTGTCCAAATGCTCACCATTGTTTCGTGAGAGCAGACATATCAAATTCATTCGATTATTACGGTGGGATAAAATGTCCCATATATTAATTTAGCTCCTTCTACTTGTATTTACTATATGGAGTAAGTGTCTTGTTTCTTCTTTCTTGTGCAAACTATTGTCCTTCACCAAAATGTTAAACAGACAAGGAGAAATACAAATTGTTGGGATTTATGTTGAATATGGCTTCTTAATTAGTTTAATTCATCTTCCTGAGCCAGGATATGTATATGAAAACATACATACGTATATGATTGTACAATATAACACCCAAAATCCTTGATCTATATCTGGTTTTCCTTTTAATAAGACAACGGATTTGGAATTTAATATGATACTAGTAGCGGGCATAAAAACATATTGCTCATTTGAAAAAATTAAAGAGTTTCACTATATATATCAGGCCTTTTGCACATTGAATCCTAATGTGTTCCTTTAGATTACATACGATTTAACACTTTGAGATGTGGGCAAGTATACTGACTTGCAAACTTATATGCACAGTTCAATGTACTTACTGTTTTTTTAAATGTAGCTTAATGTTTGAGTTGCATCAATAGGAAGTACTATACAAACTCTTCACAAGATTAGATGGAATTAATATTGTTATCAAAAACCAAAGAAATACACCAACTAAAGGAAAGGAAAAAATTTAACAAGTGTACAATTCTGATAACATTAACCAAGCTGCAATGTTTAAATTCGAAGAGCAACTTCACCCATCACGCGACAATTTAGTATCGATCATTCAATGCATGGAGAATACAATTCCAAAGATAATTTTAAAGTTTGCGGATAAGCAGAGGAGCACCATACTGAGGATGAATAGTCACCACTGCAAATGGAGCATGTGTATACGATGGGGACAGTTCAAAAAAGAATCGTTGAAGTATCATAGCTATTGCTGTTTTTGCTTCCAACATTGCGAAGTTCTGTCCAATGCAAATTCGAGGTCCCCCGCCAAACGGGATAAACGAGACTTGTCCGTTTGTTGCCTTCGACACTCCTTCGCTGAATCTTTCTGGTTTGAACTCCTTTGCATCTTCACCCCATATCTCCTTGTCATAATGTACCAAAACTGCAGGTATAAGGAATACTACTCCATCTGGTAGATTTAGCTCTCCCAATTTCACTTCTTCTTTCGTCCTTCTACCAAATACAGGTAATGGTGGGAATAGCCTTAACGTTTCGTACAAGATCATTGTCACCTGTGAAAAAAGTATTGCATAAGTTGGCAGTTGGATTAGAGGGTAGTTTATTTTTGGCTAATCTACGTCTTTGGAAAACACCAGAAGTATATATAATCCAAAAGCCATAGGTTGGTTTCAGCTTATTGTTAGAACATGCGCAGCGGAAGCAAGCAAAACAAACCAGGCATCTAATACATGTAAACTAGACAATGCTATAATCACAAGATTAGAAGCACTAACCTCTTGAAATCGTTGTACAAAGCTTCCAAACAGCAAGAATCCAGGGCTGCAGTCTTCTGCTATATGCCTAATAAAANATCAAACTCAAAATCGAGTCATGGATTCTATCAACTAATTATTATTCACAAATGTTATTCGTTATTGTCAAATCTATTAGGCATACACTAACTCTGAATAGAATCATACCTTTTGATAAATCAAACAATAAACAAATTACATTGATCATAATAATTATATCAAGATTAGGAGTATAAGTTCATTTAATGAATTAGAGAAAATATTTTATATATTCAGTACAAAAACATCTTTTCTCTACTTGGTCCGTTCAATATACACTGAGTATACTAGCACAAGAAGTCGGAGTCAAACCACTCCCATAATCAAGACAAATTATATTATAATCTTGTGCTACAATCATCAAGATATTTTGTCCAATAATATCTTTGATTGTGAACAAAATTTATTAATTATGAGAACCAACAATTTAATCTTCTGTGCATGAGCTAAGACTCCATACACTAAATTGTCTACTACATAACTAAAAGGACACACATATAACAAATGATCTATTTAAAATAGTACTTTATTGAATTGAATAAATTAACTATAAAATTGTTCCATAAAGAATAAAACAAAATACTATGTCTAAACCGTATGGTTAATAGTATATCCCAACACTTATAACCGCTTTTAGTTTGACCAAAATTATGACTACTTTATCCGTAATATATTTTGTAATCCACTAAATACCTTCCCAAAATAAAGCTGCAACTCGCAGTCCATTCCATTTCTGTAGTTTGTCCTTCTCCTTGTAAAGATACTTTTGAATTTATACATTTAATAAGTATCTTTAAGGGAGTTTTAATAATTTTCACAAAAAATGATTATGAATACTTTTCTAACCAAACAAATCAATTGTCTGTACTTATATTCAAATTTATTAATTATAAAATCAGTTTCAGCATATAAAAATATTTTTCAGCACTTGCTGCTTATAAACTACTTTCAATTAGTACTCGAGCAAATCGGCCTCTTAGTTTGCTTGTCAACTTAGGGGGTCCGATAGGACAATATTGAGGACACACAACATACTCTAGAAAAGACTAGACGAGAAGTACTTACAATTTTAAGGCGATTTAATCCTTCCAAATCTGGTTTATCATTTCCAAAGGCCTGCAACACTTCGTCTCTGGCACGTACTTGCCACTCTGGATGTAAGCACAACAAAATCATCGTCCAAACAAGCAACACTGAAGTGGTCTCTTGGCCAGCAAAATAGAATAACTTGCACTCTTCAATCACTTCTGATGTTGTCATTCCAAACTCTTTGCTTCCATGCAGTTCAATTTCTTCCAAATTGGATTCAAGTAATATGCCTAACAAGTCTTCATTATTAGTCTCCCCCGCTTTCATCGCCCTCAATCTTTTGTCAATGATACACTTAATTGTTGTTTGAATTTCCTTTTCGATTTCCAGCATTCTCTTGTTCGTTTTAGTAGGCAAGAACCTGTAAAAACAAATGCAAGCAAACAAGATAAGTCTTTTAGTAGAAAGACAAAGTAAGTTCTCTTCATTGTGTATTAATTTGTTAAGAGTCAGATATTTCCTTTTTAATGACAAAGAGAGTTATGAAACGCGGAAATAAATATTGTACCTTGATCCAGGTACATATATTGAACGTCCTTTTTCCATTACATACTCAGCTTGTTCTTTCTGAAGTTCAAATACTATTCTTCCCTCTTGATAGCTACTCCCAAATGCTGTGCGAGAAATGACTTCACTGGTCATTACTTGAAGATCTGGCCATACGTCGAGTTCGAATGACGTTTCCTTTGGAACAATCTCCTCCCATTTGCTTAGCATTTCACTACAACTCTGATAAAATGCTGGCAACATATGCTGTACAAAACAAATGGAAAAGCCAGAGCTTGTTATAAATGGACAAGGACAACTTCTTAAGGTTAGACATCTAAATATGCAATCTTAAGTCCAAGGCATTTGAAATTTACCATCTTCTCTAAAATTAGTACCCCATCTATTTCAATTTATATGTCTTACTTTCCTTTTCAGTCTGTTTAATAAAGAATTCCACTTTCTATATATTTTAGCTTCCAATATCCGCCGTGGCATATTTAAGAACATAAGATTTAAAAGACATTTTTGTTCATTATACACATCTTTTGTTTAAGACCACAAGATTCAAAGTTTTCTTTTTTTCTTAAACTTGCCCGTCAAAATAAATATAAAATGAAACGGAGAAAGTAGAAGAGAAAGAAGTGTAACCTTTAACTTCTCCACATGGAAGGCAGGATTGATAATTTTTCTGTGTTTAGCCCATTTCTCTTCCTCAAGGCTTACAAGACCTTGAGCCAATAACTTGGTCAATGGATTGGGATGAGTTTGCTTTTGATACACATAATTCTTTGTCAGAATCTCCTTTACATGTTCAGGAGCTGTGATCAACACTACTGGATATGGTCCTAGCCAGACAAAAGAAGTTTTACCTGCGAGTAATCAGTTTTGGGTTAGAGAAAAATCCTTTCTTTTTACTATGCTGGAATTGGCACAAGAACATGTCTATATTTATCCATGATACATATTAATACATGACTTGATGACTTTCTTCCCTTTGGATGAGTCAAGACTTTGCCATTTCTGGGTTTTCACTGAAAACAGAAAAGGATGAAACAAACGAAAGAAACAGAGAAGGGCATATCTTCTTATATGTTACTCACGATTTAACGTCCTTCAATAACTGATAAACATTTTTATATGAGACCTAATATTATTATCCATCTTTTTTTATAGTGCGTGGGCATTTCAAGATTTTTCCTCACGATTTCAATAGAACTTTTCATTTTTACAACGGGTGGATATAAAATGCAAAGATTCTGTAGTCCATTCTCAGCTGCACTACGTGGATTCTAGGCAATACATAGAAAGAAGGGTGAAACAAGGCTTGTGTTCCTTGAATTGGATTTATTTTATACACACACAGTATAAACTACTACTACGTTATTTAATTAACAGCAAACAGCAGATATAACAAGCATGGTTAGGTAGTTGAAAAAGAGGGCAAGTGACATGTTAGAATCAGTTAAAATACTCAATAACTCGATCAATCAACAAAGCTTCAATCTCAAATTAGTTGAGGACATCTGTATAATCCCTGTCCTTTGCCCTATTCTCAGTAAGATAGTGTAATTTTGTTAACACTATTAGTATACACTCCATTTCTTCCATTTAAATGATACTTTTTTTAAGACTGCTCCAAAAAAGAATGAGACCTTTTTATATACGGAAGTTCTTCAAACTTGCCACTTTATCTTTAATGACATACTCTTATAGTCCTAGAATTGTCATCGCATGTTTAAGACCAAAGTTCTACGGTTACTTTTGTTATGTTTCAGAAATCTTTTCTTTCTTTCCTAAGTCGGGTGTGTGGAAATAATATGCAAATAATATATAGTCCATTTCCCCCCTGCACTACATGGGATCTAGCAACTGCAGAGAAAGTAGCATGAAACAAGGGCATATGTTCATTTAATTAGACATACTTTGATGCATAAATAGTATAAAATATTTTATAATATACTATGTTATTTAAAAGCAAATCATAGATCTGTTTGCAACAAGCATGGATAGGTAATTGAAAAGAGGGCAAGTAACATGTTAAAACCAGTTAAAATACTCTATGACATGATCAGTCAACAATGCTTCAATTTGAAATTAGTTAAGAACAACCCCATGAGCCCTTGTTCCATTCCATTCTATCATCGATAAGACAGTAAAAAATTTGTTGACACTATTAGTATACTCTGTTCCATTTTATATGAAACTCTTTCCTTTTTATTCTATTCAGAAAAGATTGATATCTTTCTGTATACTTCTCACTCTATCCTCAATGAAATGCTCTTATAGCCATAGAAACTTCATATTTAACACCAGAAGAAGGGGCAGTTCAACCACATTACGGGCCTAAAGCCAAAGTTTAATGGGAAGCGTTAAATTTAAAAAGGAAATCTAAATTTATTTGAAGTCAATTTTTTTAGCTTTGTGAGATGCAAATTTATTTTTGGTGGATTTCTTCTAATTATTCTTTTTCAATTGATAATATAGCTAATCTGTTTAATATTTCTTGAGACATTGTTGATCTTAGGTAAGTATAAGTTATTTAACACTTTTAATTCAGAAAATAAGTCTAAATCGACAATATTAGAGTGACTATTATGTTTTAAGGAATATTGAAGAACATACACTTCAAATTGTTTAAATCTACTCAGAAGTGAAACTTGGCTTGGTCTACTATTTATAATAAGTAATCAACTTTAAAAAAAAATCTTCTAGAGGCTTTGTGATTATCAATATTCTCATCAATTTTTTTCTTTTTATAAATTACACCATTATTATCAAATCCAATTTATATATTTCAGTGATGAAAAAAATATCTTTTTTTTTTGTTGAGCATGACGTAATGAGTAATAAGAACCTTCAAATCAATTAATGTTGTTCAACAACAATAGTTGGAGAGCCAAAATAAAACACTATGTGACTAGTAAGCTTACTGTTAGAGAAGGAATTTTGCCAAAAATAATCTGTCTCACGCGCCTACCAGGTGAGCCAGTTCACACTATGTGACTAGTAAGCTTTTGTGTTAAAATGAAACATAAAAAATAAAGTTGAAGAGCCAAAATAAAACAAAATTGAGATAGAGTACCAAAATAAAAATTAAGCCAAATTTAATGGGCTGTATATGTATTTGGCCAAATTAAAATTTCAGCTACCACATAGATGTGTAAGACAGTAAGAGGGATGATAACACCTCATTGATCATTACAAATTGCATATATCTATCAAAATTTCATAAAGGAATATTGATAAAGAAATTAAAGACATCAAATATTATCTTTTTCAAAGATAGAAGTCGAAATAATGTTCTTTTCTTTTTATGGAGATCAAATACAACAAATTAGAAAATTTATCAATAATTTTATTTTATTAATTACAGCTGTATTAGAGAATCTCATCTCAATAGACTAATTTTTTGTCAGTAATGAGATGTATACTTAACAACAAAAAATTTGGAAGACTTTTTATCACTATTCTATTCATCATTATTCATTTCTTCTGATTATCTTCGCCACCATACCTTCATCACCTACCACTACTATTATCAACTTTCATCCCACCATTATCAACCACTTTCATCGCTCGTTATTATTCATTATTTTATCAATCACCACACAATTACATCTGCTACTAATCGCCACCACTAATTATAAGTGCATAGTCATCGCCGCTAGTCACTACTGCAAAAAAATTTATCACCAATCACTAGTGCAGAACAACAACCACCTCACAACCAGGGGCGGAGCTACAGAGTAGTTTTTGTTCAAATTATGTCTTTGGTTTAAGAAATCACTAAATATAGAGTACAGACTATTAATTTAGAACCCAATAACTTAAAATGATTATAATCTCGAACTCATAAAGTTCAAATCTATGCTCACAACATCGTCAACTCTTCATTGCTACTACTATTTGAATGTGTTTCATCAAACATTTTTTTTCTTCTTTTTGCAACAGCATATAAATTTCTTTGAGATGGAGAAAAAGAAACGTACCATTTTTATTGATGGCGTTGAGGAAAAAAGGGATGAGCCTTTGAGCAATATCATCAGAGAAATTGATGGCCTTAGATTTGGCTTCTATTATGCTTTTTGTCAGTTCGTTTAGATCTCCATAGAGTAGCTTGTATGGATTTCCCTTAAGACCCCTCTGTCTTAAGCATTTCTCCAATTTCTTTGGCCTAAACAGAGCCCAATTCAACACTTTCCATGTATATACCACCAAAATTGCAACACTGATTACTGCTATTGTGTTGCACAGCATCTCCATTCTCCACCAAAGGCTTCTCTCAGCTTCCTCTGCGAGTATATAAAAAAAGAAAGTCAAAGGAATCTTTCTTTGAATTTTTTAAATAAGATTTATATATTTAAAAATTACATAAAATATTGCATATTTCTAAGAATAAGGTATAAGTTATTCCGACTCTAATTAACTTATCATGTACAAGGTATAAGTTATTTCGGTGCTAATTTTAATCCCGAGATAACTTATAGCAGGTTTGCTAGCCAAACAAAATATTAAGGTGGTATTAAATTTTTATACCAGTATTATACCTTCTTAAATTTTGACTCTCATATAGCGTAGAGGTAATTGAGAGTTAAAATGGGCTTCGAGAGACATTATACATTTATATTTCATGTCGATGAACATCAATCACATTTATCTAACTTAATAAAAGAAGATCTCTGCTCTACAGAAAACCTTATTATTTGGACTTTCATTAGGATTATATTTATCATGATAAAGAGATATAGATTCGATCATTATCCTGATAAAGAGATTATACATACTAATAAACATCGTCACTTCACTTAAGTCTATAGTGATGTGTTGTATATCATTAAGCCACATATCCCTAATTTGATATTTATTTGCGACAACATTCAATATCTATTTGCTAAATAGATTTATCAACACTATGAAAAATTACGAAACTCTACGACAACACTCTTAATTTGGAAAGTGTTTTATTAACAATTCTTTTTTTTTTTAAAAAGAATAGTTTGAAATAGCTAACATTTTTAACATTACACACCTTAAATATTTAAAATTTTAGCTAATTTCAAAATAATTATGAGCTCCTGAATTTTGCTTTAAGTTTTCATCTCTTGGTATCTTGAAGTGCAAGAATCCTAATGTCACCTTAATTATTATTATTCCAGGTGAACTAACAATTCCTAAAATCAGGAAGTTCTTTTTTTTTTTCGTTCTGTGAACATTTTTTTCGTTTTTATCAACAGCAATTATTCAAGAGACCCAACAACAAGAATCAAACCAAGTCTACTTTGTCACAGTCAAACTCTGAAATTTTAACCATTTCACAAAGAATACATGCTATTGTGGGCAATCATAAACAAAAAAGGGCATAAAGTTCAGCCGGTAACACAAAATCTCAGCTCAAATTTGTTGGATAAATAGTAGCAGAAACTTAAGCCCTCAGATAACGTACTCTTGCAAGTTGAGGCGAACTCAAAATTTAGAGTAAGTGAATTTAGAATGTTTGTGATCTTACCGTATGTATACAATTCAAATATATATATATATATATGCATACATAGTTTAAGTAGAAAGTAATGAGTTCAATGTTTCCTGCCCTAGATACGACGTTGCTTACAAAATAGTGGGGTAGTTTGTCGCCAAAACTAAAGCCTATGAAGAATGAGCGGAGCCCCAAACTTAGGTTGCAAAGCTACAATAGAATGTGGGGCATGTGTGTAAGATGGAGATAGCTCAAAAAAGAAGCGTTGTAGAATCAAGGCTATAGCCATTTTCGCTTCTAACATGGCGAAGTTTTGTACAATGCATATTCGTGGTCCTGCCCCAAATGGAAAGAATGTCATTTGCCCCTTTGTTGCCTTTAAGACACCTTCGTTAAATCTCTCAGGCTTGAACTCCTTTGCATCTTCGCCCAAAATTTCCTCCTCATGATGTAATAAGATTGTTGGTATGAAGAGCAGTGATCCATTTGGTAGATGAAGATTCCCTAATTTAGTTTCTTCATTAGTCCTTCGGATGCGTGTTGCTAGTGGTGGATATAGTCTTAAGGACTCGTACAAGACCATTGTCACCTGAAAATATATATTGAATTATCGAGGTAAGAAATGATCCCCCTCATTAATCAATCTGCAATAAACTAAAACGGGCGTAGTCAATAGAAGTATACTACACAACTTTAAGAAAGTTTATCCCCTAATTTAGCTTCTCTATTAGTTAAGGGAACCTTGGAGCAACAGTAAAGTTGTCGCTGTTTGCATTAGGGTAGACTATCTGCATCACACCCCTTGGGGTGCGGCCCTTCCATGAATCCTGCGTGAACGCGGAATGCCTTGTGCACTCGATTGCCCATTAGTCCTTTGTATATGTTTGCGTATGATGGTTTATTCAAGAGAAGCACTCCTTTATAACATATTAGAAGCTAATAGATGATCTTTGATATTGTCCTTGGATATGCTGGTTTAAACAAGGATGAATTTAGCTCATATACACAATGAAATTTTATGTATTTTAACCCGTTGTAGCATGTAACTTGACCTAAAAAGATTTTATTTTCCAAGTTAAGCTCTCAGTCTATAGAAGCTAAACTTTAGACAAAATGTTATCCACTTATCTCGCCAGGCAAGTTGCCATTACAACTTAGATGCAAGGGCGGATTTAGGAGGTGGAAGGGGTTCATATCTCAACTCCCTTCGCCGAAAAATTAAACTGCATATATAAGGTAATATATATTATGTTTTCAATCCCCTTGACATAGTCCAAAAGCATAGCTTAGTGTCAAGGGGTTTAAAACATTTGTAAGGTCATTGGTTCAATTCCTACTAGATACAATCTTTTTAACTTTTTTCTCTTGTGACCCTTTAGCAGGAAATCCTGTCTCCGCCGCTGCTTAGATGACTCGTATGTTCCAATAAAATTTTCCAACTGATATAGCAAATCTTGATTACGCTTAAAAAATGACTGTAATTTAGTCTCTTAGGTTTCCTCTGGTCTACATATCAATATGCATGAGTTATATTTCCAAGTTATGGTGAAAAGAACTTACAATTTTTAACCGGCTTAATTCATCAAAAGCTGGTTCATCATTTCCAAAAGCTTGTAAAACTTCCTCTCTAGCTTTTGCCGGACAATCTTGATGCCAAATCATAGTCCAAACAAGCCATACTGATGTTGTCTCTTGACCAGCAAAATAAAATAATTTGCACTCTTGAATTACTTCATTAATAGTTAATCCAAATTCCTTGCTTCCTTGCTCTTCAATCTCATTGGAATTTGATTCCAGTAATGTACCTAATAGGTCATCACCAAAATCTTGCCCTACTTCTTTTGCCTTTAGTCTGTTGTCAATAATACGCCTAATCGATTCTTGAACTTCCTTTTCAGTTTCTTTCAATTTCTTGTTTCTTTTGGTGGGCAAAAATCTGCAAATTAAAGTTGTAAGTTAAGAATAGAAAATCACATATAGGAGTAACAAATTGGCGGGTCGGGTCGGATATGGTTCGAGTCTAAAACAGGTAATGAAAAAACGGACTCGACCCATATTTAATATAGATAAAAAATAGATTAAACGACGGATAATATGGGTAACTATATTATCCAAGACTTCCATCAGTTTTGAGAGAATTTCTAGTTTTGAGGCTTTACAAACGTAAAAGTTAAACCCAATTGGTTATTCATTGATTACATATCGGTTATCCATTTTCTAAATAGATTTTATGGTTCTAATCCATATTTGACCCGTTTTTAAAATTCATTATGCAACCTATTTTTTGTGGATAATATAAATAATTAACTATTTTCTTTTAACCATTTTGTCACCACCAATCACACATGTACAATTATTGGCTATGCAATAATAAAATTAAACAAAGAAGATGCTAAAATAACCTTGATCCTGGGATATAAATGGAAGTAAACTGCTTCATAATAATCTCAGCTAGTTCTTTTTGAAGTTCAAATATTCTTCTACCTTCTTCGTAGCTACTACCAAATGCTGTGCGAGAAATCATATCACTTGTTAATTTTTGAAGATGAGGCCAAACATCCAACTCTTTTGATCCTTGCTGTGGTACAATATGCTCCCATTCATTTAGCATCTCTATACAGCTTAAGTAAAATGCTGGCAGCATAAGCTACTTGCAAAACAAAAGCAAAAGGTATATATCTCATTAGTTATAGAAATCATTAATAGTAATTTTGAACTGTGTAACCATTCATTAAAAAGCTTAATTCGTTAAATAGCACACAATTTCCCCTTAATTCCGTTTTGTCTCATCACACCCTTCACGTACGGGTCTGATTCATTTTCTTGGGTCACACGTAAAAATAAATTTTTGCTTTGCGTGGCAATGAGATTTGAACCTAGGATCTCTTGCCCACTCTTGTTTCTTATCGGATTTGTATGATTGTTTTTAAAAGTTTAACCTGTCAGAAAGAACAGAGTACTGCTTTTTAATTTGTACTTAATTTACATATTTTATTCTCAACAAGTAGGAGGATGAAAAATAGCATATCATGCATTATTAGAGTAGATAAGCTAAGGTAGTAGAACCTTTAACTTCTCCATATGGAAGACTGGCTTTAAGATCTTCCTATGTTTTGCCCATTTATCTTCCTCATAGTTTGCAATGCCTCTAACCATCAAATTGGCCACTGGATTGCTGTGGTGAGGCTTCTGATACACATAATTCTTAGTAAATATCTCTCTAATTAGTTCACTCTCCATTATCAATACCAATGTTTTAAAAGGCGAGGGCGCGAGGCGGGGCGTTTTACCTTTAACGAGGCGAGGCTTAAGCCTTGAGACATAGGGCGTAAGTCCCACGGATCTTTAAATTTTACTAATTTCAAGAATTGTAAGATAGTATAAAATAAAAAATAATTATAAATATTACATTAAAATCACAAAATTATAAAGATAATCTATTTGAAATATTTATAAATTATAATTCAACTATGAATAATACGCCAAGTATAACATATATCATACTATGCAAATCAGCTGCAACGTCGTTACAACTCAAACATCATTAAAAGTAATGTATTCGATACAAAATTTTATTTGTATCTCTAAAGGAGTAATGAATCTCGAAAGAATTTTGATATTATAATTTGATATTTTTCTTAAGATACACTTTTTGTTTAATATGCTTTCTATTTGAAAGAGAATTTTTATAAAAATATAATCCACAATTTAAATATGATTCTCTTGCATCATTTATTTTTAAATTTCAACAAGTTAATAAAGTGACACATAATTCACCACACTATACCATAATAACTAATTATTTATAAATAGTTACTAGTTAATACTGAGCTATTAAATTAATAAATATTGTATCTCGTAAACGTGAAGAAAAAATATATTTAGAAAATAATTATATAAAAAATTATGGATTATTATATAGTAAAAACATAACAAAAGTTAATAATTAAATACTTTTTAAATGAAAGATTTATTTAAAATTAGTTATCATAGCAATCTTAGTGGATAACGTGCAATAATTTTTATTTTAATTATGACATAAAATATTCTCAACTTAATGATTTATGATTAAGAGAAAAGTAATTGTCAACAGTTTATTAAGAAAATTTGAGGATTTCCAAGGTTAGTTACATATAATTGCATAAAGTTCTATTAGGCGAGCCTAGTACGCTGGGCGTTGGGCGTGTCCGGGCGTAAGCCCCGATAGCCGAGGCGTAAGTCTAACGGAACTAAGCCCCACACATAAGTCCAGGGGCGTTTTATGAGTGCTCCGCCCCGGGGCGAGTCCCGGGCGAGTCTCAATTCTGCCTTTTAAAATAGAGATCAATACCATTGGTTTTGGTCCAAACCATACAAAGCATTTTTTCCCTGCATATACACAATCTTTGAGTCAGCAAAAGCTTCTATTCACAACTTAAATCCAAATAGTTCACCGCCATGAGTTGTGGTGGGATGGATAGGATCGCTCCTTAGGTATAGAAAAAATCCTGTTAGGGAGAGCTTCCACCTTAAATGGATCTTACGCGGAGCGAATCCGGATATAGTCGGGCTCCAATGTAGGTAGCAGACACCAGATGGATACACCAACCCGCCCAAAAAAACAGTCAAATAGTTCCTATTCCTACAACAATAAAATTAGGACATTATTAACATAGTACTAACGATACATACCATATTTACTAATGGTTTGAATAAAATAAGGAATAATACTTGGGGCTATATCGTTTGACAGATTATTAAGAGGCTTGGACTGTGCTTCTTTGATGCTATTGGAAAGCTCTTTCAAATCTCCATGGAGTAGCCTATAAGAATTTCCCCTGAGGCCCTGTTGTATGAGGAACTTCTCCAATTGCTTTGGCCTAAACCATACCAAATTCAACACTTTCAATGTATATACTAAGAAAATGATCCCACACAATGTTGCTGCAAACATGCTGTAGAAGTTCTCCATTTTCTTTATAGCTTTGTGATCTCTGTTTTTTATCAGAAGCGGTCCTAATTATTGAGAAGATGCGTGACTGGACCCCGTTAACCTCGGCAGATATGTTGGATATATATGTTGAAAATAATCATGTATATTTTGCTCAGAATCCTTAAGAACAACAGTCTGATGGGAGCACTAGTTGAGCAATCCTGGGACCACCTTTATTTTTAATATTATATGATTATAAGCCAACAACAAGGGCATCTGCAGATTTGCTGAAATCCAGATTCCTTTTGTTTTACTCGGACAAGTTCCAAAGACAAAAAAACTGAACCTATAAAACCACAGATGAGGGACTTAGTCAACAGACAGATCAAGCCAGCCGTTTGGATATAAAACTTCTTTTTTCTAAGTGAAATTAACCTCCAAAACTCAATATCAACTTTTAATACTCTTTTTTAAACTCCAATTTCAATGTTCAAATAGTCGGTTTTCAACCTCAAGTTGATGAACGGACCAAGAAGCAACAACGACAAAATGTGTTTTAATTTGTATCATGCAAGAGGATCATTCGCATTTCAGTAAATATATACACTTATAGACCAACTAAATATTAGGAGAGAAGATCTTAAGTTTGACTGAAAAAGAACTTTGTAACTAATCTTTTCATATGTTCATGCCGATTGGAATCTTTGGCAGTTCGAGTGGAAAAAGTGTCTGGCGGGGAAGGGAGGAGGAATAACTAAAAGCATAATAATAGAAAATCCTCTTAATTAATTTTAGAGTTAATATCCTAAAAACCCCTAACCAAAATTCCCTTGAACTAAACTGCCCTTCATATTAAACTCCACGTTGCATCTTAGAGCGAGGTGCGCCTAATATACGCTCCTAATTATCAAGAAAATGTGTCATGCAGTACTACACGTGACTATTTAACTCCGCCGAAACCTCCCCTAAACTATCACTTTTTGTCATTTACCTACTTAAAGTATCTAGTGTCCCCCAAACTCCCTTGAACTATATTCTCCTATATTTCAAAACCCTTATTATTAGAGGTGAGTCTGTATACTTTATTAACTTATGATTTGTACCAAAGTTTGATGTAGCTTACTCATGATGCAATACTCTCGGGTGACGGATTAATTCTACGAGTTTTGGCCAAAAATAAGATATAATATAATGTGTTATTTTTAGATCCAATTGTAGTTGTGTTTTATGCTAGCCCCGAGTTGAATAAGTCATTGTTTACATTTACTTTGCAGCACACAAAAAAGACATATAATGTTGCATTTCTGAACCATCTCATAAACAAGATTACACAACATAACATTCCACAAACTACAATCTCTTGTTCTAGATAACACAAAACAATGCTCAAGAGATTGAACTCTATTCTCTACAAGGTGTTGGGTATGATAAGAAGATTTAAATGATATTTTTTTTGACAACATGGATAGGACATGAAAGGAAAATAATGCAAGAAAGATAATAAATCTATATAGGAAATAAGTGAGAGAAAAACTTTCAGAGGGAACCCATATGGAGTGAAGAAGACATAAGATGAAAAAATGAAGAAGAAAGATGAAAAAATGAGGAAGAATGGCGAAAAATTGAGGACGAAAGGTCAAAATAAAGCAAATAAGGAGAAAATTAAACATGTTATAAAACAATAAAAGAAAGAATAAGAATATTGCAGAGGAGAGAGAATCCTTATTGATTTGGGATCAATTACAATGGAATAGAACTCCTCTATTTACAAGGAAAAGTGATTTAGCCACCAAGTAACAAACCCCAAAATCTCTCTAAAATATAGACATTCACTTTAAATAAAAATTTCATTAAAAATGTTATAAAACAATAAAAGAAGAATAAGAATGTTGCAGAGGAGAGAGAATTCTTATTGATTTCGGATCAATTACAATGGAATAGAACCTCTCTACTTATAGTAAAAAAGTGACTTAGCCACCAAGTAACAAACCCTAAAATCTTTTTAAAATATAGGCATTCACCTTATATACAATTCTATTTATAGCACCCCCCTTGAATGTCTATTCAACAGATAATGTATTTAAGGTGAATGTCTATATGTTAGAGAGATTGTATGGTTTGTTACTTGGTGACTAAGTTATTTTTTTCCTATAAATAGAGGACTTCTATCCCATTGTAATTCATTCCAAATCAATAAGAATTCTCTCTCCTCTGCAATATTCTTATTCTTCTTTTATTGTTTTATAACACGTTATCAGCATGTATAGATGATTATGGTCCATATAATCCTTCACTTTGTGAAAGTAATATTTGTCATCGATTTGACATGAGATTTTGCAAATCACATATAGATGATTATGGTCCATTAATTCATGATTTGAATGTGACAACATGTGATTTATGAATACATAATCATTCTTGAAAGAATATGAACGTGCTAGTGATAGTGAACATACCACACTCACCTCTAGAATGAGGTCTGAGGAAAAATAAGAAAAAAGTATCATTATTATGGCATGAATGGTCATTGGTCACATACCTATTACAGACCAAAATATTTTGGCGATGTGATTATTAAAGGGAAACAATAATGCAAGGAACAGATCTTGTATAAAATTCTTACCATAACCATAATGGTGTAACTTTTTCTTTAAAAGAGATATTCACCATATGAATATTGATGAATATATGGTAGTACACAATTAATTGAGAGCTCTAGATGAGCCAATTATTACTATTTGGGAGAATAAAATTGATTATCAATAAGATATTGTGTCGCAGTAAGTCTCAAAGAAACTTATTGAGTTTCTAAAGTATTCGCGAAAGCGAATATTGAGACTATAAACAAAGAAAAGATTTAATATCTTCTAATACTATAACTTTTAGCGAGGTGATATGTATGTGAAAAGGTACCCGCTTTATTCTCCAATTTGTACTACACAAATAAAAGAATGTCACAATAAAGTAGAAGTTTATTGATATAAACCCATATCATAATAAACTTGGAGTTTATTGATATCCAGTTGGCATAACTGGTTTAGTCATATCAATTTAAGTATGATATGAAAAAATAAATGAGAATTCACATGGGTAAATACTAAAGAACTAGAAAGTTTTTTACGAATTCTCTATTGTTGCTTGTTCTCATTAATTAATAGGCCAACTAAAATTGGGATTGAATCCCATGAATGCTGAAAATATCAAAAGTGAATATGGGCTCATTCACCTGCCATGTATACCACATAAGATGCATCTATGAGATGGTTACATGTGTGATTATTACTAGCCCGCAACCTGCTGTTTGCGAGGTAACTTGCTCAATAATTTAATTTAGAGCATAATTTTTGTAGCTAATTATAAATTATCATATTAATATTTGTAAGCTCCTATATAGCTTCGTTGTAACAGATCTATAATTTGTGTGGGACATTGTTATGGAATTGGCAATGTTGCTTGATGTTTCATGAATTACATGTCGTTGTCGCCCCTAGTGCAAAGTATCTTATTGTATTCTTCTTTTTCCCTAGTGGTTAGATTTTCAAAACTAAGATTTTTTTTCTGAATTAATCCAATCTCTGAATAAGATGGAACTAGTGTTCCATGATTAAATATTGAAACTTGAAGAAATTGTCCAAAAAATTTCTCCAATATATTGGCCGGATGGTCATTCATATGCCTGTGAATCATATAATCGTTTGATTGTTAGAAACAGTTTTGTATGCGTCCTATTGAAGGTTTTCTTGCACTCCGTTTTACTGTGTCTGTGCAAAGTTATATGGTCGCATTTTTAGGCTGGGAATTGATAAGTGGAAGTCATGAAAAAGGGGATCCTTCTTTTCGTACTTCATATCAAGAGGAAGGTTTGCCCTTCCAATATGAATTATATATACATATTTATAGCAATAATAGTTAGTATCTTCAATCTTATTGCTATGAAAATTTCTGGTGTTAGTGCTATCAGCAAAGGGTCGGTTAAACTTTTAAGTATGAGTCAGGTACAAAACTACATGGATACCATATTAAGGTAAACTTGAATGTTTGTTCCTTAAATTTTAAGTGAACAGTTTATCTGTCCGGATTCTTGATTCAACTGATGAGAACATTTTATGGCTTTCCGCTGAAATACATCTTACTGTATCGGTTTTCAGTTTCTAAAATAGTGCACTTGGTTTAAGATACTCATCTTTTATATTGATTTAAGTCCTTGTATATTGAATATGCAGATAATGGTGAAGCAGCAGGTTGAAATACTCACATCTCAGGCTTGGTTTACAAAAAATAAGGATGTCGCGCAGAAGGTTATTGACATCCTACTTTTTTTGTTTGAATATATGAATCATTTATCCTCATCCTATTATTTCACCCTTTATATTCTTGACTTAGTTCTCATCAAGTAGTTTTCACATTACTGACCCTTCTCCTTTTGGTTACAGATAGCAAAAATGAGTGCACAAAATGCAGAAGTCTCTGAGTATGCACGCATGGCATTGGTATCGACCGAAAGAGTAAGAGTCATTAAGCCAACAACGAAGAGGAAGGTACACATGAAATTTGTTTTTCTTATATTTCAGTAAAATATTTTGTATTATTAATTTATTATTCTGCTTTAGGTTTATTTCTTGTTAATTTCCTTGTTCTGCTGACTAAAAGGAAACTATTGAAGACGTATAGTTGGCCGTAATGGCTTTTCAAAAATCGAACTATATTTATATATATATGTTAATTTCATTAACATGTTTTATTACATTTGTAGGAAAAAAAATTGGGAAGGAAAATGAGTCGGGATGAGTTCTTCATGGAGACTCACATCCGGAAGAAGAAGGCACCGACAGAACCAACTAGATGGGTCGAGGATCGGGCAGAGACTACACATGTAAGTTTCATAACTACTATAAATGTTTATAGTATTATATAGTTAGTAATTTTCTATCTTCTAAATAAAGGATCGCTACAAGATCAATTTGGAGGAGTACACTCAGAGCTTGCCACCAAATGAGCAAGGCGAGCGACCGCCCATTCCATCCGAAGAAGCGGAGAGGATATGCTAGGATGTTGTCGGTGGTCCTAAAAAGGGGATAGCATACGGCCTTGCAGATAAATCGTTTCGACACTACAG